>PNEQ01002802.1:138916-151849 GCA_003012365.1 Medauroidea extradentata | reverse complement strand
CCCTCTTCCTCATCCTCTCCTTCACTCTCACTCATTCTACCCGCTTCTCCCTGGCCGCTGAAATACTCCAGACTCGTAGCACATGCGCACGTGTCTTACCGTAACTGTATCTAGCTCACAGTGCAGGAGGAAAGC
Source organism: Medauroidea extradentata (assembly GCA_003012365.1). NCBI lineage: Eukaryota > Metazoa > Arthropoda > Insecta > Phasmatodea > Phasmatidae > Medauroidea > Medauroidea extradentata. The sequence goes on along the minus strand of PNEQ01002802.1, from coordinate 151,714 downwards.
ACAAAATTACATGATCGTCATATCACACAGCCACAGGCTATCGCACGCTGTGCCATTCCTGCCTTCCAATCTTCTTTTCCTCTCTCTTTCCGCGCATTACACACACATATATTCGAACTCGAGCGCCGTGCACAAGCAGGCATCAAAGAAGCCTCAAGGTCAACGCGACACGGGCAGGCGCTGTAACGGAAACAAAGACAGGGCTGTACAACGCCACACGACGCAACATTATTCTTAGATTTCGCATACTTTACTGACTTCTCTATCAAAATGACTTTGAATTACTAGGACTTGATCCCTGTTTGGGCCTGAAAAAAGGTTCGAATTACAAATTAACCAAATTTCGAACTAACCAAACTCCATAGCATATAAAATCCTATCCTCACGTTCGGGACTGAGCGATGGCTGTGATTTATATAGCATTTTGAATTAACCGAGTTCGAATTAACGAGGTTTTACTGTACTATCAAGGCACAAAATTTTTTTTCCCTGGACCTTGTTCCAAAAATTGGGGTGCACACTATACATGAGGGCGCATTATACACGAGTATATACACTAATAATTTGTTTGAGTGGTTGATATGTTGGGTTACGTCACCAATAAATATTGAATAAAAGACTCCAGACGCAACTGGGGTTTAATAGAGGATTTATCTTTTATTTTAACTGAAAAATACTGGCTAAAAAAGTAACTGGAAAACATTTTGATGTAATTGTAAGTAAGTTAGTCCTATTACTTCTAATTTTTTGATCAGAATTTGATAGTTTACTTATCAAAGGCTTTGGACAAATCGAAGTAAATATCTACTATTATAAATGTGATTTCTGCTTGAATGAAATATTCATTACCATAAAAACAAATGCATCGTAAAAAAATTGATAAATTATGACAGAAGTGATATGCTATGGAACTCTATACATACAACTGTCTCCCTGGAATAGGTTGGTGGCAGTGGTACACGCGGCAGTCCAGTGCTCCAGCGGTGATGGTGTGAGCTGCCATTCTGTTCTGACCCTTCCTCCTGACCCTTGGACGACACCTTGGATGCAGACTTGCTGCGGCCACCCAGCAGAGCCCAGCGCTTGCGTGTCTTATGCTGCCGTTTGCCACCCGAGTCCTGACTGCCACTGCTCACAGGAGACTCTGAGTCCCGCCTGCTCTGGCGACTCGACCCCACAGACACCTCTGGACATACAATAAGTGCTCACTGGAGGTCACGACCGAGCAACTGTTGGCTATGTGCAAAACTGGCGAAGACCTTTTGGTTGTTTACTTGTCTGTTTGTCTGTGTGTATTCTCTGGTTTTCTGTGACACACCATTTGCTGCAATGATATATGTCCTAAATATTTTTTTATTGCAAGAATCATTTAAAAATAACAGTAAAAACCAGGGTTTTAGCTAATTATATAATCAACAAAATTTTTGTTAATTTTCTTATTAGTCGAAACTGTGCATACACAGCAGTGACTGAATGCCACCGCTGGGCACTCGTGCTAATCGCTATGACTGTGCCACACATTTAGCAATCTGTTATTGCAGTATACATACCCTAAAAAAAAAATAGTATCTATTCAGAAAACAGTACTTTTGGCACTTTAAACTAATATAAATTAACTGTCACAAGGGGTGGGGAAAGGATAAGACGAACAAGCCGAGCACTTCCTATGATGATTGCCGAATCTGTGGCACAGTCTCAGCAGCTGGACTAAACTCCGCTGGACTGGCACTGCTTGCTGGGTGGAGAGAAAGGGCGGCAGCTAGCTTGTCGCCCTTCCCCAGACACTCTAGTCAGTGTGTGTGAGATAAACTAGTCATGTGAAAGGTCATGTCAAACAATGCAATGCAAGACATTCATTTTTTTTTTGTAAATGTGGTCTGTACACACCACATCTTGCAGACTCTTATGAAAGGAGGAATAAAACATATTTACAAACACTTATGTAAATCTTAATAACAAATGCCTACATTGTTTGTTAATTATTGCAGTTGTGGTTAATGTACTAAAGCAGCTAGTTAAAATACCTATGCCAAAAAGCTTGCACATACCGGTAGTTGAAATTGATTCCCACACTGTCATTTCACTGTTTGTCTGTGATAAACAAGCATGGTGTGGTGGCACAAGTGGTGCCAGTTGACCAAATTATGTGTTTTGTGTGTTTGTCTGCAGGCCATGGGAAGCAGGTCTCTCATTTTTAGTCATATCAATTTGCATTACTGTTTTCAGGATCATAACCATGACGTAAAACTAAGATGTATATACTATAGTTAGTTTTCATCTTTGTGTGTGATTGTGTGTGCACTTCTGTGTGTATTTAATGCTTCAATTCATTAAGACTCACAGCATTCTAAACACTTGAACCTCAATCATAAACCCTTATTTTCATAAATTTGAGCTTTTTCATGTACAACATTTTACATGTCTGTATCTACCTGTACTGTAAATTTAAAATTCATTTCTCAAAATTGTGAATCTTCCCTTAGAAAAGTAACACCAATTTTTCAGACCAACTCTTTGTTAAAATAAACAGTGAATTTGCATTACTCTGACTTTAGTAAAGGAAGAAAAGGAGACAGACAAGGGTATTAAAACACAATGAGCAGCAAGTAGAAACTGCCAATGACAACTCACCAACAGCATGAACAGTATCAACAGAAACTGTAGACACCAGCTTATTCTTAGCAGCTGGGAAAGGCAAGGAGAAGGATGCCAGCTCATGGGGCTCCACTTTTTGGTTAAGTGAAGGCTGCTGCTGGTTATCTGTTGCACAACTGCGGCTGATCTCTGGTGCCGACTGCACGCTAGAGGCTCGACTGCGAATGGAAGGAACGTCGTCTCCCCCTGTGGGCTGCGCTGCCCACGCCAACGGAACATTCTCGTAGATGGGTTCTGGGCGGTATGGAGAGTACGGGATTCCGGGGGGATCCAGTACTGTCACCAGGTTGCTATATGTGTGGTGAGGAGCTGGCCCGGTCGTGACTAGATGCTGTGGGTGTTCCACGTAGCGGTTTAACAGATGCTGTACGTTGCGCGACGACACGAGATCAGGGCTTGACCCGCTCACCTGCACTCAACACACAAATATCCATGTCATTTATTACGCTCAGGCACTGATTGTAGAGGAAAAAAATTAATCAATATAAGCAATCACATTTGAGAAAAAGAAGGAATGAAAGAAAGAGAGAGATATGTACATAAAGTGAAGTTTCACATTTGGATCTACATGTACATTTTCCATTAAGTATAACTACTGTAGAGCCCACCAAACTAAGACATGGGCTACTACGACAGTATTCTCAATCCACATCAAAAATTAAAAGTTTTATAAATTTTGAATAAAATCATATTTAAAAAATGCAACAAATCACAAGTAGGAAACGTATTCATTAGAATGCAGCAAGTATATAAATGGTTACCACTAATCTATGTGCCACACCTGGAAGAAAAAGGAAGACTGCCAGAAAACACTTGCAGTGCTGGCAAATTAGGCTGCGTTTGCAACATAGAAGCAAGGCAAGCCGTCTAGTCACTCGTCTCTTTCCCTCCTCTTTATTCACTTTTTGCTCACATACGCACCTCGAGAGCTTATCTGTGTCTAGCTTGTTTTACCTGCTGCATGCACAGCAACCGTGACAGATGATAGGAGCTCACATCTACTGCTAAGCTATTGTGCCATTTGTAACAAGCTACTAGGTCAGCAAATTAGAGAACACATGTGTGTTGCCTTTATAACTGTGGGTATGTGTCTCGTGACCATCTCATATATGTTGAGCTGTCCGAATTCTGTTCGGGTACAGTCTGGATCTCGGAAACGTTTCATGGATACACCTAATTTATATGCATAATTTTTCGTCTTTATTTTTATATTTCAACTTCAGACTGCAATGAGAAATGATTCTAGGTTATTATGCTGGATTACAATTTAATTTATGGTTTTGATTATTAATTTTGTACTTGATTTATTGTGACCCTCTTTAATTTACTGTCCACAATTTGGAATCTTGATTTGAAGAGCTGTAAGAGACCAAATTGATAAAATGTCGACAATTCTGGAGAAATAGAAGAAGGAATGATGAAAAAATCAGACATTGCACTGTGGAACAATAACCCAACACTAAGGAGATAATTTATGTTAATGGGACACTTGTTTCTTTCTTAACCATATTCAGAGTTTTTATAACGTGTCATGCAACTTAATTTATTTTTTACACCATACTTGATTAAAACTACCTTAGTGTACATTGGAAAAAGTAAAGTATTTACAGTAGTATATTGGTTAATTGTGCTCGTTCACTTTCCTCAAAGTGTCTGTCTCTATTGTGTCTACAAACATAAATTTTTTTGTTCTCTTGGCTTTTTCTGTTTGTCGCAGTAACGCGCTGTAGGCGCATCGGCATTATTGAGCCTCCTCACGGTCCTGCCGGCCACCCTTCTCCCCTTCCTCTACAACATCACACGCAGCTGCGAGACACGCTGCGGCCGCCTGTGAGCAGGCAACCCGCCACACATCTCCACGTGCCGCTGTGTGTGGGAGGCATGCGCAGACATGCTATCATCGCCACTCCTTCCCTCTCCCGCTCACCCTGGCTAGCAGGGTATATAAGGCGCGCACAGAGAGCAGAATCGGGCTGCCATTGCGGCAGTTCCGGAAGTTCCGCCAGTCTCGCCACAGTCCTTGCAGTGACGCGCAGCCTACCAGCGGCACCCATCTCTCGCATATGCAGAAACCTCACGAGGTCCGAGTTCTTGCCTAAGTCGACCGCGCAATCGTGTAGGGCAGCCCTCAGCCTTTTCACCGGGTCTCGTTTAATGTTAGGTGGCAGTAGGAAACTGTCGAAAGGGAAGCTACCTTGGTACATGCTGGGGTTGTGCGTTGTTTACAATATACACAGCTTCACCTTAACTCTGTTTGTCTGTACTTCCCACTTCTTTCCCCCTGGTTTTCCTCCATACACCACCTTTTCTCTACCCGGAATCCAAACAGCAACCTCTCGCTTCGAGACCTATTCAGAATCGCAGATTTAACTCTCTCGGCCCTTCTAGCCTCTCGAAAACCTCGGGAATTTGCATCATTGGTTAGTTCGCCGGCCTGGGATCACAGACGCTTCCAATCGGCGTCGACCGATTGCAGCGGCAGAGGACGCCAATACGCCCCTTAGCATCATCCCGCAGCTCACCGACTGGGATAGTCGACACCTTCCAAGAGTCGTCGTCAATCGCAGAAGGCAGAGGGCGCCGATACACCTCCCCGGTGCCCAGCATCGCTGACAACCGGAACCAGGACGCAGTAGCACTGGCCCCATGAAAGCCGCGCCCAGAATTTTTCCCCGAAAACCTTGCGAGTCAACCCCCCCTTGTGCCCCATGGTTTGTTTAATTTTCTCTAATTAGAATCGGGCCTCGAGGTGGGAAAGTCTAATTCTCGTTAATCCATTCAAGTACTGTATTGTCCCACCTCCTCGCCCAGAGAAGCTCATAATTGAAATAAGACAACCTCAACAACGCAGCACCTGAGACCCCTCCCAGTTAGAGTCCTGTTTACGTAGCCACAGGCACCCTGCTCCCAGGGGTGAAACTAAGACGCCGAAAGGTAACTCTACAGTATTACCTCCAACGGGCGTCAAGTTTTTTTGGCTCACCAATGCGGGGCCAGAGAAGTACCGTCAGATCAGCTCAAAAACCAGGGAGCCCCTGAGATTAACTGTCAAACTAAACACCACATCGACTTCAGGGAGTCATCAACCAAAACCTAGTGGCGCCCAAAACCCAGTGGCGCCCAAAACCCACAACTGGTAAACAGCCATGACAAACGCACTACCCAACAGTTTAGTCAGCTTAGTAATCTGCGCAGAATCAGATTGTGTAGATACGGGAGAACATAAAATTGAGTGCGCCCGCTGTGGAAACGAATATCACTATCTTTGTTTAGGATGGGAGGACGAGGTCTGTGATCTAAATGGCCTTGAGTGCCGATGCCAGCCCTGCAGAGAGAGGCAGGAAAGATGCGACTATCCAACATGCACGGGGGACGGAAACATAAGAACCTTTCACCACCTCTGCCTAAGGCGGAGAGACGAGGTCAGAGACCTGACTGGCCCTTATTGTAGCGCATCAAGCGTGCACATGAATCTACTTACATCGCCTACAACCACAAATCTTGGTCACGGCACCAGAAATGTGACGCGTTGGTACTTCCACCACACTATCAGACCATCCTGGTCACGGCACCAGAAATGTGATGCGTTATGCATGAAACAGTTTGATACTTACTTGCTAGTGGCCATTTGTGATCGTATAGTGGTCAATAAGAATATATTTGTAGTAGGCTACACAAAGAATTTAAAGCTTGTTGGTGTGACTGTTTTTATTAACTAACTTTAAAAATTCAACTTTACATACTGAAACAATTTAGATAGCAATCATGATAGTCTTGAATCATCGTCAAAGGCTGACGCTCCTAGGAGAGAACAACTCAAACCAAAAAACACTTAAAAGGATTTCAAACAAGGTTCCAAAAGACCAAAACACGCCACGACATTTTACTGATACCAACCTTGCGAACATACGAGCCCTCCACTCGGCAACCAACAGCACTGAAAGATTTAGCTATTAAGTACTCATAGCTGCTCCACCACCTCGCTCCCACACAGCCCACGCACCATTCAACACACCCATCTTCATCCGCGACTAGACAACAAGTAAAAATGGCCAATCCCACAACGTTTACTCTCTTCCTGCAGCGCCTCTTGCGGCCACCCAGCGCACCAAGGTAAAAACGTAAAGGAAAATAAAACTAAAATAAATATAGTTAACAAATTACAATCTCAATACATCTAAACAACCTGTAAAGTGAAAATATTGCTTTAAAAACCATAATTACATTTTAATTTACAACATATTTTTTTATAAATTTAAACTGCATGTCCTTCGATTGGCCCAAGCTGGCCTGCACAAACATATCACCGTCTCTCTCGCACTTTCAATTAGCAGCTGCGCCCGTGCACTTCATGAAAAGTAAAAATAGTAGTAAAACTGTAAAATCTAAATATAGTGATTCCAGGAACTGGGTAGGCACACCTGTTACATCAAACAGAACTAGCCAACAATACACCCAGCCCTTAGTTACAATACAATTACAATTGGAAGGTGTTATGCATAAACCAGCTATGCGCCAATCAATAGTGTTAAGTAATACAGGTGAAAAAGTTTTCAGTTTTAAAACCGTCTTAAAAAGTATTTTGGTCCTGTAACGTGTTCCAAATATTTCCATTATAAGACTAAAATATTTCTACTTATCGTAAGAATTGTTCGAAGTTGAGAACCTTTAAACACGTTTTTATTTACAACTAATAATTGGCTCGTAGCTGGTTGATGCATAACACCGTCCAATTAAACTGCAAGTGATAATCTAAAATTAAATTTAAATACAAAGTCGTCTCAGCCTAAACAAACCACATCAAATATAAAATCTGATAATTTCAACACTGATACAGGTAAAATGCCAAACAATACCTGAAAATAATTAAATAGATAATAGCAAATTCAATAAATCAAACATAAGAAAATAAACAAAATAAAATCAAGACAGGAAATAATAAAGGACTAAGTGGTGGGTGAACTGCCTCACATTATGTTTACATGCCCAATATGCAAGGAGAGCCAACATCAAAGAATGATGCCTCAACCTACTCAAGCAGTTAGCCTAGCTTCTGGGCCAACAGAGTTGGAGCCCCTGCCAGAATACGCGGGCAAACCTCAAGAAGACGCACGGGTCCACACTTGTCGTAGGGCACTTAAACGTGCCCAAACACATACTGCCTTATGGGTAACGAAGGTGACCAATACCTTAATTGAGTATTCCCTTATGAAATGACAATGAAGGTAGGATTCGGGACAAGCGAACAGGCGCTTGGCTATTTGGTTTCATGATTACATATGAAGTGATAAACACAGGTCCAGATTACCTTGTTTATTTTGACAGCCACGAGTGCCTCCCTCATTCGACTGCTGGAACTGATCACCTACCGGACCCCTATTGCCGAGAGCTCTCTATTATTGCCAATCAATGACCCCTTAGGTCCCCGGAGGCTATCCCCATCCACAAGGATACCTAGCCCTTAACAATTCAACAATGCAACTGGACCTTCTTATTCCCACTACTTAGTACCATCGCTGACTACTTGCACTTCTTGGTACTTCAATCTGCATGAAAACTACAGTTAATTCTACTACAGGTTGGAAAGAAAATGTTTTTTTCTGATGGGAGAGTTTGGCACACTGAAAATTTCTGCATAATTTCACTTAATTTTAAAGTGAAAAGAACCCAATTACACACTTTGAATTATTTACTTAATGAAACTTAAAATTCAGGAAAGCTCTAAGATTGGTCGGCTTATACCGCTTACTGATAGCCATGCTCAAAAGACAGAAATTTTCCCTGTGCCAAACTTTTAATATTGATTTTTCTAACCTGTAGTAGAATTAACTTTAATGAAAACGAATGTGACCCATTAAGCGCACAGCATTGCTTGCGTACATTTTGTTTTTTATAGTGATAACAAACAGCATAGCACAATCAGGTTCAAACTAACTACTATCATAATAAGTTGTTTTCAACAAGCCCTAAACCCACTCCCTTGGGTTTCCTAAGCTTACGACGGCTGCAGGATAAGCTGACTTTCCCACACTGGAAAAAGCCGACTTTCAACTGTGCCTCTAAATATTTAATAGTTTTAAAGAAATTGGAATAAATTAATACTGAACCACGTACTCAAACTCAAGCAACGCGACACACGTCCGGCTTCCTCGACGGTCAAGAACAAAGTGACCAGCTGCGGCAACCGCAATGCCGTCCCAAGATACCATGGCGGCCTACCTTCCGGTAAAATGTTTTATAACATTCTAGTAAGATCATTTAACCGGTCTGGATACAAACTAAACAAACTAAAATTACCAAAAAATCGGCAAAATTCTACTGAGCATAAAGACATACCCTATTTTTACTATTTTACTGAATAATTATTACAATATCAAAAATATTAAATAAAGTCTTGTCATCGGAAATTGCCGGCCGTACACCTTGCAGTACCCTCTGTGAACTCCTATCGGTGTCGCCTCCGCGGCACCAAGGCCGGGCTGGTCAAACTCATCTACACATCTTTAAAATGAACACCAAAAACTTTTCAACTGCAATAACTTTTAAAGGATCAATTTTTCGTAACATTTTTAAGAGTCCAAAGTTGCTTTAAATTTTATGCCGTTTCAGAAAAGTCCACACAAGACACACTTATTCTAAATTCACGTGCAGTACAGAAAACAGAACTCAGAATAATTCCAACTCCAGACTTGAGAACACATTATTTAACGTTAAAATATTATAGCGAGAAAACTTATCACTAGCAATTGCATCCAGATGCGGTTTTCTGTTACTGTACTGTTTCGTCAGGCCCAATAGCGATTTTACATTTAGATAGCCGGTTTTATAGGTGATCCTGTTCAGCAAAATTATAATATTTAAAATTATTTAACCAAATGACTTTATTAGTAGATTATTAAGCTTAAGACAACATGGAACTCATATTGAAACAATTACTACTTGTGCTGCTTCACCAGCTCGACTGGTCCTTCCAGTAATTTTTTTACGTATTAGCAAGGCACTTAAAATGTTTTTCCAGGTAACTTGTTGCAAAAATAATGGTGCGTACTATACACAAGGGCACACTATACACAAGTATGTACGGTATTGTGGATCATATTGTATGTAAGCATTGCAAAATCTGAGAAGACAAAGGACAATTGCAGACAGGGGACAAAGCAATTGTAGCAAACACTTCACACATCCAGTTATGACCACCGGGTACAACAGTGTCACCAAGTACATGTTACACATAAAAAATATTTACTATACATTTGAATCTGTACATATATTTTATATTTCATTGAATCAAAATAATTACATACATGTTTTTCTGATCTGTTCTCACTTCTGAAGCTAGCAAAAAGTTCAGACTATACCTGAGTGCTGACAAAAGTGGGGTGGTGCGGTGGGCCATGCACTTGAGAAGCAAGATCCGGAGTGCTGTTACTCATAGGGTACGGAGGTGGGGGCTTGTACAGGTGCAGTAACTGTAGTCCTTGGATTAGATGGTTCGCCGTAGAGTCCATCTCAGGCCTACTGCTACACACAAAACAAATTAAAGCCTTCTTTATGTCCAACAAACACTCTTGAAATATGTATTCTCTCACATTAGAACTCATTAGTGGGTACAAAATACTGCACAGTACTTCACAACTGACTATCAGGATCTCTGCATACAATCACCAATATTTCTACAAAATTCAGACATAAAAGCACAGTACAATTCTTTAAATACATGAAAATTTCTGTCTGAACAATAAGGTGCGCCTAAATAATTACAAACCTAGCAACCTACTGTATTTCCTGTTTTCCTCTCACTCTATTTATACACATAAAATACTACATTGCATTGCGTCATACGCATATTACATTTAAACACATGATTACATTTTCAACCAATATGATAAGTTTGTAATGTAATGAAACAAGTAATATGTTAAAGAGTACAATACGATACCTACTTTCGAAAATATGCAACTGCATATTAAATGAAGTTCACAATTTTTTTTCTTTAAACTATTTAAATCCAGCTCATTGGCAATAATATGGATGTTTACAATTTAATATGTTTATCTCACCCTGCTTATGATTTATTTGGTTATGTTTACCTCCTACACACTAGTTTTCAGTTCAAGTATATTTTAATACTACGTATTTTGTTATACACTGTGTGTTGTAAATTTTAATACTAGAGGATGCTGTACCAACACACTGCTATGAAATCACCCGCTTATCAACCATGATTTGTTTAAAACATTTTTTATTAGGTACATGGGCTGTAACATCACTGGTATCTCTTGCAACTATGGGATGTCTGTTAACAACACGCTATATGCAGATAACCATGCAGGCAACCTACACGAGCCACCAATGTTCACTATCCTGCTGTTCGTACAACATTCTTAATTATTTCCTTTTTCCCTGTTCAAGAGCAAAGTAATAAAAAATATGTTTTACACAAGGAAATTAAATATTTTTTCTCAGGTGCTACTTAAATGAACCAGAGTACCAAATATATTTGATAGTTACAAATTTGGCAGATCAAGTAATATTTTGTGATTTATGTTTTATAAAATAGTGTCTCTTTACACAGCATGAATTACAGAACCAAGATAACCTAAAAGGCTAATTAACATGCAAACTATAAACTACTTCTAGTAGTGAATTCAACTGTTCGATGCCCACCTTGTAGGCTAAGAGTTTTTTTTTTTGTTTTTTTTTTTTTTTTGTTTTGTCAACACCACCCCTCCCTCAAAAAAAATTAATACATTCAGCTAAAAGGGAATGGAGTGCCAAAACAGTAAATTTGCACAGTTTACTTTCATATGTTGCCAGCCACGTTTCCTTTCTTCCCCTCTCCTTCCTTGACCATTCCATCGTAGCGTCCCTCGTGCTATTTCACCGGCTTGTTCGGCTCATCCTCGCGTGTTTATTTTTACGTACTAGCGAGGCACTAAATTAATTTTTCCCCTGTAACTTGTTGCAAAAAACATGGTGCGCACTACACACGAGTATATACGGTATTTAAGGTCAAATGTGCTATGCAAACAATTAAAGGTACATATATAGAATTACATTATCACTTTTAAAATTTTAGATTAATGTATACGTACCCATCTGTATTCTATGATGAAACTTGCTAAGAATAAAAGACCTTATTAAACATAATTTTTTCAAAAATTTTAAATGAGCCTTGAGATTTATTTTTTTTACTGTAAACGTGTTTTTATTAATGAACAATTTTTAAATACAATATGCATGGTAAGCCACGTTTAAGAGTTTTTTAATATGTATTTACATCCAAATGATACCTACATCGTCTTTCTACAACATATAATTCTTGCTTGTGTAACAAATATTCCTATAAACACAAAACATTTAAAATAAGTAATTTTCAACAATGTAAAACAATATTTAAATACAGAGTACAAATTCAAATAAAAATTTGACATTTTTCATTTATTTTATAGGTAAGTGCAAACTATATACAGTACAGTACCAAATATTGAGGCAATCTGAGACTTCAAGTTTAAAATTAATTATTCTCTAGTTGATATGACACGGACTGACACGTCTGTAATGTGCTAGTTACCATTTTTTAATTAAAATGGTTATGTTCACAAGAACTATGATCATAATTTTTGTAGCTCAGAAAGAGTTTCGGTTTTGCACAAATGCAGGCAGGATTACCATATTTACTCATATAACTTGCACAATTTTATCCAAAATTTGTACCTGAAAATTGGGGCGTGCAAAATACTGTGTGCCAATAAATAAATAAATAAAAAAAACCTGAGGTAATGTTTGGGGGAAAAAAACTGAAATATAGCTTCAAAAATGATCTGACAAGAACAATACTACAGTAACACAAAACAGATAAATGATAACTAGATTATGACTAACAAAATAAACGTGCTTTTCAATGTTAAGTTTTTTCAAAAACAAAATACTCTCTGTTCTGACCTCTCATGTAAACAAAATTATGGCTGTTGCCCTGTTCCCACTTCATAGCATATGTAACAATTTAGTGAGAGTACTAGATTATTACCATAAATTTCATTGTCAATGCAAGATATTAAAATGCCAAGAATGAAATAAATAAAATCCAAGTAAACACTGTGGTAGACACTCCCCTCTACCTCACTCCCGAGATGTGTACGA
>PNEQ01002802.1:120620-138816 GCA_003012365.1 Medauroidea extradentata | reverse complement strand
AACTCTATACTGCGTTAAACTCTCGCTAGTCCAAGGCCGAATTATTGTGGTATTTTCGGAGAAATTTTAAAACCTTTCGACGATGTACGGCAATAAATCTTAACCACGCGCCGATACAGCTGGCTGGCCGACGTGACTCATCCACACACACTAGCGCGCGCGAGCATGAGACTGTGTGCCTTGTCTACTCGTCGCTCGCACTGTCAGCCGGTTCGGCACGTGAAATATTTCCGAGCCGTGTGTCAAAGTTTCCGAGATCGACGTGGGTATTTATTAAAAAAAAAAAGTTTGATGCCAATGTTTTGTGGTGTATAATTTATGTTAACTGCAGCTCACGTCACCCTAATTTGTCCATTGTTCTCAACGTGTGTGTGAACAAATCCTCACTCCATATGCATTCGGCTAAACTCGAGTATTTTCATACGGCTCACTTAATTGAATGAAAGGCATGAAAAAAAAAACATTTTCTACACTATCAATCTGCCGAGTAAACGTCACAGCCTCAGAAAGAAAGAAACAGAGGCTACAAAACCACTCAAACGTTAGTGTATCTACAGTCAGTCCATCCGATTTTGGGAATGTACGTTTGCTGGAACCGCAGCTATTCTCCGTCCACGACTTCAGTATTGCTTCTCTATTTTTTATTATGTCGGCAATCTGAGTTTTCCCCACGTCGAACTTCGCAGCAACGTCACGGACGCTTAATTTTTCTTTTTCACGCATCCTTATCACGGCTAATTTATCCTCTAAAGTTAAACGTTTACGCTTCTGAGACATTTCACACAAAATAAGTCACTCGATTACGACTGCTACACTATTACGTGAAGTGCATGAAAAGAAGAGCAAACAATGACTAAGCGCTACAACACACGTCGCATGCGTGTGTGGTGGGAGGATCGAGTTACACGGCAGCTGCGCGCGTGCGTGTGTGTGTGGGGGGTCGAGATAACGCGAGGCTACGCGCTACCTGCGTACAAGGGGTGTACAAATCACACTTTCTTAGTTACGGCTCGCTGCCGAAACATTCATTGAAGCTGCTTTGCAACTGTTTTCGCGCCCCTTTTTTGCGCATTTTGTCCGTTATTCACTACTTATTATGTGTCCGCGTCCGTTAATAAGAATGTCCGTTATTTGGAGAATATTTCTCCATAAGGGTCCATGTTAATCTGCCGGTGATTGGAAAAATGTCCGTTTTTCGGAAGTGTCCGCTATTCGGAAGTGTCCGCTAAGGGAAGTTTCACTGTATATCCAAACACAGATGCCGTACGCGTGGAAGTGAGATGTAAGTTGGGCAGGGAAAGGGGAGTGGGCAGCCACAGAGTGGCATGCAGCAAGGCGAACAAACCTGAGAGAAAGTTTGAAAGTTTTCGAACTTGAGTCACACACACATAGATGTTACACACAAGTAATCTTCATCCTTCCCTCTCTCTCCACGTGCTTATATGCTCATGACCTTGCCTCGTCTGCTGCGTGGAGGCATCTATATAAATAGCTTGTGTACAATAACAGTCCACGTGTCGCAGGAAGTAGGCTGCTGAACTGATTGACCCTACACAAATATATTTCACCACCTGTTGCGTGAAAAAACTGCAGTATAAATTACGCATATGTTTTAATGACAAAACGTAAGGGTGCACAAATTACGTGATGGCACAAATTATGCGCATAATTATTGTATGTAACCTCTGCAATAGGTACAATAAATTATACTCTATGTATGAAATTTTAAAAAGCAAGATTCAATGAAATGTGGAAGTAGTGCCAATTTAAGTAAGAATATTACGACAACTACCAGCATTATGAGCTTGGAGAATAGCTAATAAGGAAATACGTACCGTATGAAGCAAGACCAGTAACAGATCCAGAGATAAGATTCTTTTCTCTTTGGTAAGCCTGTAGATAAAATGAGTGCAAAACTCAAGAGAAAAATTATTCAACGATTAGTGGACTTTAAGGGCATTCTACTATAAGAAATAACTGTAAAAAAAACACACCCACTTAGTACGGTCCTAATGCTACAACACACCTAATCACTGCAAACCTCTAAAGAACAATAGGAAACTGTTCATTTTTACACTACTCGTTCAGGTACCTATTTCTATACAGGTACACTACGGCAACTGCAGCACAGGCTTAGACGCAGCTCAACTTCAAAATACAGTACATATTTTTTTCATTTTAAATATTTAATGTGAACAGTGGCTTTCTTCTCTTGAGAAATTGTATAGTGCAAGTGTTATTTGGTAATGTGGCTAAGCTGTGAGTTAGCTGTACCTATAGGTGTGCATAGCAGGAAAGACTGCATGCTGTGGTGGGCCACTGTTGGCAGGAACATGCTGGGACTCTTCATACAGCTGGTCTACATCTTGCACGTGCTGGAAATGGCCGTACGAGTTGAGGTTCTGGAACAGTTAGAGCATCCACTGGCAGCACATGTGTTGAGGAACATACAGGATGATGCATAGCACTCTTGAGCTGCTTACCTCTGGCTGGCTGTTGTAGAGGATGGTGGCAGGACCCACCTGGTGTCCTGGGTGCACTCCAACATTGTTGGATGGACGGGTTGCAGCGTGGTACTTCTGTTGTACTGCAGTCTCGTAGTCAGGTGCGGGGCGGTAGGACGGCAGCAGAGCCCTGTCACGTTACAAAGCATCACACATCACCTCATATTCTCCCCACTCCTCCATCCTCAACCCAACCATCCTTTCTCTACCTCTAACATGCAAGTACAGTGAACCCTCGATAACTCGGACTAAAAGGGGGAAGAAGCTGTCCGAGTTACGATTTGTCCGGGTTATCGAGGGGCGTCCGGGGAGGTGGGGTAATCAATCAGTCATTAATCACAAGAAACGCGAAGAAATTAGTACGCTATTATTTCTACAAGCAAAAGAGGCTGCAATAAATAATTTGTTGTACGTAATTATCGTATCAAGTTACAGGAGGATCACCATGCAGTGGAAATTTTAACGCTGACATGGATGACTATAAAAGAATGTCAAACAATGTAGGCAGTCAGATCATTATTTATTTTTTATGCGACTTCTGGCTGATCCTTTTTCTATCTCTTGCTAGAAGCTGGCACCAAGGCATCCTTCTACCACAGAAAAGGTTTTGTCTGGCTGGCGACAGCCAACGTGCGTGCACATGTGAGAGAGATAAGAAATGATCGTTGGTGATAAGCTAGGGATGTTGCGAGCGGAAGTAGTCAAGGTCAACTGGTACAGTCTCATCACAACAGCAATACAAACACTGCACGTGACCACACGCATCTCACACAAGATGTTTACATTGAAAAATACCTTACGTCCGTATGTCACAGCGTAGGAGCAGCAACCAGCTGCTAGCCTGATAGTTACTCTACCCTCCTACAAAGTTCCAAAGGTACAAAAATAATTTTCTTCGTATACACGAATAAAAACGGTACTGTAATTAACAATCATTTTGGGTCACTGTACAGACATATGTGAACACATTTTAACACTACGAATTTTAAAATCTAATTTTATGTATGTAAATTTCATCATAGAACGCATAATTTACAGCCCTATTCTTACATAAATTGTCATATTATAAAGCAATAAAATTTTAATCATGTTCGACAGAGTTGGTAGAACAAACAACCAAAAGCAAGCACAAAAATGTTAAAAACAGTGCATTTAAGACCATGAATTGCAATGTATTGGATAACTGTCTAAATTACTATTTTGCTTAGTTAAATGTGCTTTGTTTTCTGCTGCCTTGCAGCTCTACACCTCTCACAACAACCAATCGTGATCTCTACTGAATGTACCATCTGTTTACCGTCTGCTCCAGATTTGTATTATTCAGTCATTTCAAATGTTTCTATGAGAAATGGTTTCTCCAACGATCACTTCATTATAATATGTAATGAGGCCCGGGGCAACGTAAATCTGAGTCTCTCCCCTTTTTTTTTTTATTTATTTATTAAGTTGTAGTGATGATACTGTGTGCCTGTAGGTATTCACACTTCTGACATGTGGTTGTGCTGTCATAGCTCTCACCTTGGCAAACGTCATCAATGACGTCTTTATTAGCACTTACACTTTTAAATACATTTCACAGCAACCGTCAAGGTTTATTAAGAACTTTATAAAAGCCCATTCATCTTAAATAATAACTCTTACCTTTTATTTTTTATTCAAACGCTTGAATGTGAGGACCTGGGCAAATTTCCCTGTTTGCCTCCCCCTCTTTTTTTTATCCCATCAAATTGACTAAGTCACGATATTTCGTACATCACGCCAGCCTCCATAGCGTAGTCAGGCCTCAGTGTACTGTGCGAGAGGCCGTGTGTTTGAATTCCAGCTCGGGCATGGATGTTGTGTTGTTCTTTCACCACCCACATCGACTCTTGAAAACACTGTTGTTAAAGAGGCGTAAAACCCTCTCACCAATTTTTCTACATCGCAATGCAAAGCAATGATTTTTTTTTTTTTTTTTTTAATGACCGGGACAATTTGTTTTGCAACCCTGAATTCATTGCAAATACCAGAACAAAATAACTTTCTGTTCATGTGTCATTGTAACCCGTAGTTACTGTCATTTCACAAGCACCATGCTGAAATGTTTGTTTACAACACATGTGCATGCCTGGATCGCAGGACAAAGAGTGAGGAAAGATAAAGAAGTGAGAGGTCGGCCTGCTGCGTTGCATCTTTACTTGCGCGTCGCGCACCTCGCTAGCAACATTTTACCACACGGAACTTGCCAGATATTTACTGTGGGATTATTAAAGGCTAAGTAGCGATGGACGACTACGTTATAAAGTTTAATACTGTTCTAAAATATAATGTGATGAATTTAAATCCAGCAGAAACGATTTTTGTATTTCTTTTAAAAAAGACGTAATTAACTAAAAATTATTAGATTTTTTTTTTTAAATTCTGTCCGAGTTATTCTAAGTCTGGGACATCGAGGTCCGAATTATCAAGGGTTCACTGTAATTGCAACACAGTCAATTCTGCACTAAAAGAAAATGGCTGTATAAATTGTACAAACATATCCTGAGAACATAGGAGCAGATAATTTAAGAGCTATACAAATACAAAAAAAAAAAAAAAAAAAACAGGCTAACTGCATTTTAATTCAGTTCTTCGCAATCCCAATGGAAGTAACTAACACGAAATTAAAACAGAGTAAAATATGCATACATATCTGTGACACTGCACAATAACAAATGAAAGTGGAGATACACTTACCTGAGTCTATCCATGTCATTCTGCTTCGACAGGTCAAGGCAGGAAGTGGACTGTGCTCTCTGAACAGTTGATGGTGCGACACTCCACACAACACTAGGACCACCTCCTGGATCCGGAGTATCCAGCTCTTCCCGACTTTCTGCAAGTGGCCCATCCTGGAAAACACATACTCAAGGCAATCCACAAAACATTTGCATAAGTGGCATAGGTACATTGCGTGTACAGTATACATACTTCAGGCCTACAGTGATATGACATACAGCCCTCTTCTCCATTTTTTAACCAACACTTACAAAGATTAAACTGTATGAAAAAGAAAATAGTACCGGAGGCTGGTTGTTGACTGCACAATGACAGGCAATGATTTTGTTAAGGTCATGACAATAAGCTTTCGCTGTACGTGCAAAGCCAACAAGCATAAGAAAATACAGTCGACTCATGGCGATCCTGTCCTCTGGTTAATACAGCATTCATAAAATATGAATTTCACAATTTCTTTAAATACTGTAGGTTCAGTGATTGCCACTACATGAAAATGTAGTGTCAAACTTACACTTTGCTTATATGCAGTACTCGTTTACATGACAAACTTTGTGTTATTTATTTGATCAGATTTCTCACCAAAGTGTATTTTGACACTTTACACGCACTGAAATCATTTAGTACTAAATGTAGTCTGATATTTTGCGTATTTGGCCTGACCGACCGCTACATTAAACCGGATTGCCGCGTTTATACTATACATTACAAATCTTCAAATTATATTTAATTTATAATGATTTGAATTTTATTATTGAAAATAAATAAAAAAATTTATATTACCATTTTTTATTACAGTAGTTTGAGTTTTGTTACTTTCTTTAATTATCGCAACACAAAAATTATATTCTATTTTATGCTAACTGCAACACAGGAGGAAAACATATAAGCTTTAGACACATGGTTGCCACCTCCTCCCACTTCTACACCCAAAAGTATAGCAGTTGTTGCTCGCTAGATTCTAAAAAATATTATATAGGTGCAAAGCGAATTAACTATCACAAAAAGAATGCTATGGAGGTTAATGGAGTACCAGTGTTTCATCAATTCCTAACATATTCAACTTGGATGTCTTTGATTCAATGCAAATGATGTTATCTAAAATTTACATAAAATTTATTACTTAAATTGAATATCAATTGTTATACTTACTACTATCTTCATGAAATGCAAATAGAAATAAATAAGTAAAAATACAGTAGACACCCTATTTAACGAACTCGGTAATAATGAAAACAGGGATTTAATGTAAAGGTTTTTTTTAAAAAGTCACAAAATTAAAAATAATAAAAACATTTCTACTCAAACGGAATTTAAGTATAAAAATGTAACAAAATATGTTTACAGGAGCAGCACAGGCTTATTTCTCCATAGATAACTTTAAAAAACTGTCCACTGACACAAGTGAAAAAAAATTGTCAAAATCAGTCAAGAAAACTTTGAAGGCAGTCAGCTTATAGCCGTGTAAAGTAATGAATGAATGAGTGAAAGACTGTGCGAGTGAGTGACAGCACATGCCGATTGTGATGTGCCATGAAGTCATGAATGTCATCTGTTCCCTTCTCGCCTTTGTACATACCGGTACTCTCATCTTTGTTCTCCGCCCATGAAGCTTAAAGCTGATACAGTGAAATCTCGTTACAAAGTACATGAAGGGAACTTGAAATTTACACTTAACACAAAGTACTTTATACTGAACAGTTATTCAATGGAAAACTGTAGAGGTTCCAGTGAATGTACTTTATAATGTAAAGTACTTTAAAATGAAGTACTTTAAACTGAGATTAACTTTCCACTTTGTTCCAAATGCTGTTAACAAATTGAGTGATGCAAAGTTTTCATGAGCGGATTGCACCCACACTTAAATTTGTCTCCAGGATTAATACAAAATTAATTCAATTAGTAAAATATACATCTAAATAAAGTCCAGCATGCAAATGCTACGTAACTTTGTCACACACAGGATTGAAAAAAAATGTAGAGCACAAGCACCACAGGTAGACAGTACACTTCACTGGCATAACTGTGATCGGACAACAGTAGTTTTGATACACATCTGACGACTACAAACCAGTAATAAGTAAGGAAATAACTCGTGAAATTATGTGTACCCGCTTGTACGGTTAGAAGTCAATGAACAATTGTCTGTGGCTACTGCGTGTACAGGACTGAGAAGTCTAGCCACTATTAGATGAATAAGCAAAATATTCGTGCCTCTAGCTATAGTGTAGTGTTTCGTTGCTCCATCAGAATATATTACTGAGCAGCGCGCTACAGTTCCATTATCACTGCCGACAGAGAGCAGTGTTGTATACGTTCAGACAGTAAAACGTTTGTGTGTTTACTTGAAATTACTTATAATCAAAAAATCACAGCATCAATCACAAATATATAATTAATTAAATATTTTAATATGCATAGCATTTACAATAATATCATTTTCACAGAAGTCAATTAAGTTACTCCCTGACACTAATAAAGCTTCCCAGAGCGGTAAACAGACAGGCTTGGCTATAACTACCACAAGATTTTTATTACTATTGTTTTGAAAACAAATGTTGAACCAATATTTGTGGACATTTTCTTTGCATTACGTATAATGTTGGATTTTTCTATAATTTTGGAGGAAATGGGTTAGGATAAGAGGGAAGAGAGTACACAGCATTAGTCACTATGTCTGACACTTGCTGGTGTGCTTAACAGCCTAATTACGAGGCACGTGTTTCAAGTGTGCTCCGTTTTTACACTAAATATTTTTGTTTCACAGCTATGGATTACCAAATAATGGTAACTGTAGTATGTTATTGTTGTATGCTACAAATATACTTTAAAATAACCTTTTACTGCGATCAAAAACATGTTTTCATGATGACTTATCGGTTTCAGGGCATTCAATTAATTAAGTCAAGACACTGATTTAGTGTAAAGATTTTCGGAAACCCTGTCATTACTTTAATCATTTTTTTTACTGCATGTATAACTAGACGCCATTTTCAATTACTTTACATTTGTTATTTGTGGCTGAGACATACCTTGACGCCAGACAAAAGGCCAGTGATAGGACTAAGCGCATAATCGTGTGGGATGCGTCACAGTAACCAACCTCTATTCCACTGCCCACAAACTTTCATGTTTATTTTAATAATACTTTATGCAGTGTGTTGTATGTTTATTTCAAGAAGGTAACCTGAACGTATCCAGGTAATGTTACACTGGGCCACGTCAAACATTTAAATAGGTCGCGATGTGGTGCGCCGAAGACTTACCATATTTACTCGTGTATGGAACGCACTTTTATTCGAAAACAATAAAAATGCAGGAGTGCACACTATACACGGAAAATAGAAAAAAAATATGGTAGGGGAGGGGGGAGGCCGTGGCGAGAAGGGGGGGAAGGCGGAGTTGTTGTTATTATTGTTGTTGTGGTAAACTGGTGGGTGTCAAGAGTGGGAGGCAGAGGGAGAGAGAATGTTCTCACCGCAAGGTTCCTCCATCATCACTCCTCTACCTTTATTTCCTTCCCCCCCTTTCCACTGCTGTAAATGTCACTGTCAAAATACTTATTTTTTTTTGTTTGACGTGGCAGAAATTAAAGTTTGTGGGTGGCAGGCTGAAGCAATATGAGAAGTAAACTTCGACGTCTTGTGATCAACTATTTTCTGTGGGGAAAGAAAGGAAGAAAAAAGGTGACACTGTTCTTACCCCCCTCCCCTCCAAGGAGGGAAGGCAAATCAAGGCAAGGAAAGGCAGGGTGGTGGTTAGGGCCACAGACCTCTACTGGTCGCCACCCCTAGCTGTATTCCTGAGACTTGCTTTCTCCTCAGCGAGTCAGAGAGTAAATAAAAATGGCAAGCTTGCTCTGCTAGCATGGCACGTTATCTCGTAGGGAAGGGAGGAAGGGGACATGCTGGAAGTTGCAGACACACGGCACAATAAGAGAGGGGAAGGAGGGAGACTTGTGTGCAGGCGTACGCACACACGCATGGACTGGCATTTCCAGACATTCCCTTAGCACCGCTAGTCCGCTTAACTTAATACTCATTACTGTTTTGGTACCTCAATGTAAAACAGTGTCGGCACATATCACCGCCACGTGGCCAGGAAATTTGAATATTACGAGCCATCCAAGTTTTCTCATAAGTAGTACGGGACGTAAATCATGTATTATTGTTTGCCTTAATTTAGTACACACACCGCCAGTGTTACTTTGCCGCTTTGTATCATCTGAAGGGCATAATCCATAATCTTGTGAACAACCACGTGCAGGCCAGTGCATCGCCATTGTGTTTCAGTGTTCATGTAAGCAGTGTTTGTATCACTCGTTTTGCCATCACATATTCATGCAAGTCATTAAGCAGTGAGCAAGTCACGTCATTGGTGGTTAGGAGGATATGTTAAGTGCTGGGCATCATTCATTCGGCCTATCATGTTCTGCAGCACTGCACACCATTACCTCTAACACCACTTGTAGAGCCTTACTATACTTCGACATACATGAGATATGCTGTCCTGTGGCACGTTAGTTAGGAAAGTGTATCATTAATTCATAACATACAAATCCTCTTCCAAGCAAACCTAGCGGCCGGAGGACCGTTGCTGCTCGAGGAGGTACGTTTTCAAATGTCGTAGATTTCATCCCAAATTTTTCTTTTCACATTGTAATCATTCATCACTGCATGAGACATACATTGTTAGACCTCCATTCCCCACAGGAAGTAGTCAACCACGTGTTTTAACTGTCCCGGTCGCATAACTATGGTCACCTCAATATGTTTGTATTTTAAGTCATTTCTGCAGTTGAGAAATTTTCATAATAAATCACCACTGCATTGAATCACAGTTTTAGATATTTTTATAGCACCTTATGACTTTAGCACATTCTCAGTAGTCCATCTGTAGTACAGGAGACCAACATTCAGCATCATAACTAACATTCCAACACACCCGGTGGGATAGCAAGCACATCCAACTGACCACCCCATGAGCTTCATTAAGAGTCTCAAATTGTAATAACTAGGGAATATTTCTGGCGCTCTTTGAAAAACCTCATCATATCAGTTTGTACAACAGATTAGTTACTATCCTTACCCCACCAGCAGGCAACCTATATGTATAAAGTTAAAATAATCTATTGCGTTTGTTTTGGATCCAAGTTCAAATTGCCACTTAAAGACATTTGTTTTGCACCTTCTGCATATTTAACCTACCACCCTGAGAAGGTGCAAAAGGTGCAACACCCAGGTGCAGATGCACACTGTAATCTAACTACTACTAGTACGGGATATTACGAGACATTTGTAATTATGAGTGTTTTGTAGTGCACTGTAAGTTTGTGTAAACAGTTTACCGTAAAAATGTACTTAAATTAAAAGTGGTATTGTCATGAGCTGTTTCGTAGATAGAAGCAATTCAGAAGCCTTAATATACAGCACATTTTTTTTTTCAGCTACAACACACACATTATTCATTACAAGCGCATGTGAAAATCAATGTTTATCAAAATTTTGGCACAATGAAAAAAATGGCAATGGTGGAAATGCATTTGCATCTGGCGTCACACTGTCATTACTAGCTCTGCCTCCGTTGTTATGGATGCCGTGTCCATCAGCACGAACACGTCCATTGAGTACACAGCATCGCTTGCAAGCGTCTTGTATGAGATAACGGCACTGCAGAATCAGTATCAAGCTACTATAATTTGTTTTAAACCGTATATAATTGTGTATAGTGCACCATCGTGTATAATGCGCACCACGATTTTTGCAACAAGTTTCAGGGGAAAAAATTTATGTGCCTTGCTAAAATGTAAAAAATCATGGGAGTAAAAAATTGTGAAGCAGCGTGAGGGAGGCTATGAGGGAGGCTAGGATGGATTTGCTAGGGTGGAGGAGGAGGGAAGGAACCATGGCTAGCAAAGAAAAGAGAGGAAATATTACTCACAGTGGCTAGAGTGTGATGGGCTCAGAGGATGAGGGTGAACGAGGGTAGGGGATGGCTTGTCCTGTCCACAGCTGTCTACAGATAGTCTGCCAAGGTCGCTATGCATATTAAAATATTTAATTAATTATATACAGTATTTGTGATTGATGCTGTGATTTTTGATTATAAGTAATTTCAAGTAAAAACACAAACGATGTACTGTCTGAACCTATTTGAAACACTAAAACCACTATTCACACACCCCTAAAAAATACAGATGTGAAGTGGATTTTTCTGCAGAATAGGGGTACCTCCCAGAAAGTGCCATTACAGCAGATCTTAATGTAATAAACATAATCAACTTGTGCAATTACCTTGGTGAATCCATGAAACAATATTGTGGGGTCCAGTGGTTGGGATGTCTGCCCCGAATACTCCAATGACTGTTCATGCTGCATGAAGAACTCTCGCTGTAACAAGTTAAAATTATAAACTGGAACCTCTTTAATACAAATCCTGTTAATACAATTTTCTCATTATTACAAAGTGATTTTTATTGCCCTTGGAATGGGAGAAGAAATGAAATAATTACTTTAATGTTCAATAAAAATTTTGTTTAAGCATTAAACCATGCAATATCAGTTCTCAAGTAAAAGAAAGTCATTCTGGTGAAAATACTATTTGATTTGTGGGTATAAACAGAGTGACCAAAATTTTAGAAACATTTTAAGGTTTTAGTGATCACCTGATTATACAAACCTCATTAGTCATTATTACAAACAGCCAAAATTTTGGTCCCTTCAGGTTTGTATTAAAGAGGTTTTACTGTAATGGCATTATGCATAATTACAATGCCAATTTGACAGCAGACACAATGTTCTTTACAGATACCATATTCAAAAAACTTAGGTCATGTTCTCTCCAGTTATCGTTAACTACAAACAGTGTTTGGCTAAAATGTTTGCCTAGACACAACTCAAGTACAGTGTGCATGAAGGGTTCATTTTTAGTGTATAAATTACTTGCCATTTAATAACTGGATACATACCTTCACCAGATTTCTGAGAACTACCCATTACACACATACAGTATTTGTAAGTGCTAGCAATTAGGTACTGTACATCTAAACTTACAGAAACCACATATTATATGTACAGAAAGATACAAATAATTATCTCGAGACACATCAATTATCTTTCCAACACACTACACCATGTCTAAGCTAAGGGTGAGAGCAAGGACAATCAGAAGAGTCAATGTAACATTAGAGTAATTGTAGGAGCTATAGTAGTGACTTGTTCCCTACTTGCCTCTCCACACGAGTGATGAGTAGACACTCACAGCAGCTGACACTACTACATAAATTCAGCACTGTAACAATTATATACAGTGTAGTTTTAAATAACAGAAAAGATTCAACTTGTTGCCACACACTATAATAATCATACAGCTTGACAGATCACCTTCCGTATTTTTTACGAACACACTTTTCAAGACTTGCAGTTAGTACATTATTTCTCATCCATACTATACTTAAGTATCAAATGTGAAGAACATTTAGCCCTTTTATAAAATACTTGTGTGACCCTAGCAGTGGAAGGGTTTTGAAGAAAATAGGGTCCTGTCCCATATGAACCTCAATGTAAGTCCACCCCTGAAGTAGATTGAGAGATAACTGATTGGGTCCACATGTTTCCAAGTCTTCAACATGCAAAGTAGCTTCAGGCAAGTGACCTTAATACTTTCCTGAGAATACATCCTCTTAAAAATTAAAGTTTATGCTAAATATTCAAAATTCAAAATGTATAGTTCACATGAAACTGTGATTTTTCATAGACCACTGAACGTATTTAAACACTGGACAGCTACAATAAAAGTAGATTTTACAGTCAGTAATTCATTAAGAATGCAGTTAACACCACTTTTCTTACTATGAGATGGCTACCTACCTTACTCTGCTAATTATTAAAAATCTCAACGAAATGTGTAACATTCAAATGAGATGTCACTAACCTGGCCATCACACATACACATGACATACTTGGCCATGTCTGGATCAGAGAACTGGAACTGAGCACTGTCTCCAGGCCTATGACCCACAATTAGCAGGCAACGCTTGTGGTTCACCTGCAGGCTCCCTATATCTTTCCACCTGCATTAAATATGTACGTCAAACAGACAAGCAGAATATGGTCACACAAAACACCACATGCTGACGATGCAAAAGACATGAAACTTTAAAAAAAATAACAAGAAACCTGCTGTTAAATTGTTATTGATTCCACGTTAATCAAGCCAGAACAGATCACTTGATACTAAAGTCAACTTTCTATTAGTATTTGCACACATATTATCCACGTTGCGGCTTATCCGCAACACCTTAACAATAATACTTAAAACAATAACTGTACTGCAGTCAAAACTTTATTTTACAAAACTTGTGAGTGCAACACTGATTTTACGACACTGCCACATAAGTTTTGGGAGTTGAATTTATTATCATTCAAATTAAAATAAATTCAAAGAAATATGCACTAGTATTTTGCGCAGTTGAAAAATGTTGCTGGCTGAGTAAGCTCCCTTCGGTGCTCAAGCAGCAAATTATCATAGAAACTAGCCAACTCAGCAAAATGCAGTAACACAAAAAATGTATAGCTAGTCTGTGCTTTATATACACACTTGCCAACAAATACTATTCTGTAAATAATTATGTATTTCTGTCTGAATTTTATTGTAACTCATACCTTAGCATATGATTCCTCCCATTTTCTTTGTTTAAGTTTCAAGTGATGTACGTATTAACAGTAATTTCATTAGCAGTAAATATTTATATATAAATGTTTAATAAGTGTTTCTGTAATAAAGATTTTTGGACCAATTATTTACCATCCCATTTAAAGAAGCTAATTAAAGTTCATACATGCTCACCTAGATGTTTCAATAAAATAATAAGCTAGCTAACTATTGTAAAAATTAACATGAACAGGAATTAATGAACACCTTTTACTTATTAAGGTTCAAAGTTCTGATATGAAACTATTCCCTCCCAAGTATGACTTCATGAAAGTGTTCAGTTCAAGTAACAGGGAAACTTTCACTAGTCTTGCTAGACAACTAACTGCAGTGACCATTGTTAATACAAACTCGTCCAATACAACATTCTCATCACCACAAAGTTGATTCCTTTCCCTTTGATAAGAACTCGGAAATTAAGTTAAATTTTAATGCCCAGTAAAAAATTTCTAAGTACGTAAAATATCATGATAGTGCGCTTGTAAAAAGATGTCATTGTGGTGATAAAATGTTTGTATTTTGAGAATAAGCAACCTGAAAGATATTTTAGAGACTTAGAATTTTCACAAATACCTGTTATACAAACTTCATTATTACAAACTGCAAAAATTTGTGTCCCTTCTAATATATGTATACGTAATAGGTTTCTTGTTGCCTGAGAATTTGAGCATCATATCATAGGTAGGTCGCACACAGCCCACACCAATTTTGCATCTCCCACCGAAAATCCATAAACAACAATGGCCACCCCCAGGACGCCCCACAGTACAGTATCCAGTATTGGCAGCCCCACAGAGAGAATCACAGCACTTGTTGACGCACAACCTTAAACCCTGGGTACAGCAGCTACCATTCTATGTAAAGGACACTGGCCATTTTCTACAAAAACTGAGAGAGCTAGACAAAATTCCACAAGATGCCTACCTGGTCACCGTAGATGTCACATCCATCAGCACTGTCTGCCATTGAATACTACCACAACCAAAGACCTCCCAATAGTAAACCCATGACAGCATTCCTGGTTGAATTTGCCAGACTAACCCTAACTAACAATAGCTTTCACATTCAAGGCAACCACTACCTTCAGATCAAAGGCTCAGCCATGGGTACACGCATGGCCCCATCCTATGCTAATCTGTTTACGGGAAAACTAGAAACTAATTTCCTCTGCCACCAGATCACCCAAATATTTTGCTAGATGTGTTTTATCACAATGACATCTTCATGATCTAGACATCTACAGAAACCAATTTCACTCAATTCCTGGAAAACTTGAATACTCATAGCCTTCTCAAATTCACCTGGTTGTACTCACAAACACATTTAATATTCCTAGTTGTTGAGTTAATCCTACACAATGGCACAATTCACACCTCTGTGCACACCAAGCCGACCAATAACCTGCACTACCTCCATTTCGACAACTACCACCCACATCATGTCAAGAAATCGCTACCATACAGTCTCACCAACAGAGCCAAACACATATACAGTAATCCACTCACAGTAACCTTAACCAGCAGTGCGAACAAATAGCCAAAGCCTTCATTAACAGGGACTATCCTGAAAACCTAGTTCACAACCAAATCTGCTGAGCTATTTCCTACACAGAGACACAAACCAAAGTGGCAAATACAGATATACCTCTGTTTATCCCATACCATGAGAACATCAACAAACTGAAAACTATTTCAAAATCCGGTCACAAAATCTCTGGTGCTGCACTACGAACTAAAAACATGCTCTCCAAGCCTCGCAGACTAATTTTCAGACACCCACCAAACCTCCGCAATAAACTAGTCCGTCCGAAACTTCAGCCAACCACATCCAACAACACTGTCATAACAACAAGAGGTTCCTACCCCTGCAATAAACTACACTGTGTTTCCTGCAACATCTATCAATCCTCCACTTTTTCACCAGCAGGCTTACCAATCGTACAAATCCCACACTGGGCCGTTACAACTAACCAACAGAAAACCTATATACCAACTACGGTACAAACATAGCAATGCAGAATACATAGGCCCTACCACCAACACACTCCGACAAAGAATAAATGCAGACACAAAACAAGCAATAGCCGGTACAGTGTACCTACTTAACAAACCAGTCGCAGCACATGCTGCATCACACACACTAAACTTTGACTCCTGTTATAAAACCAAAGTGGTCAGAGTCCTACCACCATCAAACATCAGGACTAAGGCACTGGGAACTAGCCCATCAATATATTATTAAATCTCGACAATCTCCAGGTCTCAAAATCAGATAATCACAACCGTAGCATAATAATACCACTACAGCACCAAATCCCTTATTTGAATTTTCTCACTACATCCTAGTTCGCTCCATGGCCACTAGGGCAAGCAACCACGCTTCCACCACCGCCATTACTCAATGTGCCTGAAAACAATGAGTTTGTCCTTTTATACATGTGTGTAACTATCAAGAAGTACCAGCTTGTGAGTACCTCAATCTTCTGCTTATTTATATTGGTCAGAAACATCAAAATCATTGTTATAGTAACTAACTTAAATTAAAATAAACAAGCCACCACTATAAAAGAAGTGACTCAAACCTCACAGATTATTATGAGTTAAAAAGCAAAGACTACATTTACCCCAACTGAAGATGACATTTCTTGACAGCAAATTAATTATAAAAATAGAAAGTCGTCTAAAATTCGGTGTCGTCTTAGTTATGAGATAATTAGGGCACAAATACTATACTGTACTGAAAACAATCATCACCAGGATTATATTCTGTAACTTTACAGTCTCTTACACAATCTTTATAACTAAAACAGTGCCACGATTGTCTTTCAAAATTCTCGTCACTCTCTTGATGTAAAGATTGGGTTCTAGGGTGTCTTTATGAGACAAAGTTCATGAAAATGGCCCACATATTTACGTTTTGTTCTAAAGCCAACCTTGTTGGAGAAAAAATCCAAAAAAAAATAAATAAACGTTACTCAGAAGGAGACAGAAAAACATTATTTTATTTTCCATTGAATAATGTAATATGTATCATAAAGTATAGGTCTGTGCATATTAACTTTGACTACTGATACAAACAACAAATTCAATACAACACATTTGCTGCTATCTCTATGAGGAACAGATAGGATTTATATCAGTTAAAACTAACTTAAATACTGTAATTAGTAATTCAGAACACGCTGTGAAAAGAGAGAAAATATAATTTAGTAATATGTATGAAGGTTTTCAGAGCACATCCTACAGTGTTGCTAAGTGTACTAAGATTTTGGCAAACAGAGGTGTTAGAGAAGAAAGACTATCGCGAGTGACTATCTTAATCGCTGTCACCCACGAAAGACAGTCACATGCGGCCAACATTACAAGAGGTGAACTTAGAGAATAGACCTCCAGGGCCATGTTTTTGTTCACATTAATACTGTATGTTGTATTTACTTGCATAACTCACAAAAGTTTTGGTATGATTTCTGGGTTCAAAATAGGGGTGCATTTTTTTTTTTTGTTCCCAAGTAATATAACAACTTTTATGCTCCTGAGATGAAAAACCACTTTCATGCTCCCAAGAAAACACACCACTTTTATGCTCCTAAGGCAAAGAACTACCGGTACACCTTCAATCTATGGCATCTCACCTCACCAATTCAATTGCAGTTACATAATTAAACATGTTACAAATAAAACAGAAAGAGTTGTGCACAAGTACTCACAGGATGGTACTTGCAGATAGAAAGAAACACACACACATAGGACGAACACATTTCTCCGCGGACGCGCGGTCACAACGTTTCGCAGACTACATCTGCTTCATCAGGTGAGTGGAGGCACACTGAAGTCTATTGTCCAGCGGTGGTTGGTAATCAGTACACCTAGCAGCCAGAGGGCGAACTAAGGTGCGGCGGGAAGTTTGAAATAAGGGTTTGTTATCTGAGGTTAAGGCCAGGTGGCTGTCTGGATTTTGTAATGTAATGATGTGCCAGTTCCCAGCGTCTTAATTCTGCTTTGTTTTTGTTATTCAACTGTGGTAGAGCCCTCACCACTCTGGTTGTATAACAGGAATCAAAGTTGGAGTTATGAAGTGCTGCATGTGCAGCAACTGGCTTCTCATGTGGATCAACCTCCGCTCCAGCTATGGCTTTTTTGATGTCAGCTCTGTGGCCATTTATCCTCTGTCTGAGAGTGTTGGTGGTTAGGCCGATATACTCTGCATTGCAGAGAGTGCGCTGTAGT
>PNEQ01002802.1:92725-120520 GCA_003012365.1 Medauroidea extradentata | reverse complement strand
TGCGCGCGTGCGTGTGTGTGTGGGGGGTCGAGATAACGCGAGGCTACGCGCTACCTGCTTACAAGGGGTGTACAAATCACACTTTCTTAGTTACGACTCGCTACCGAAACATTCATTGAAGCTGCTTTGCAACTGTTTTCGCGCCCCTTTTTTGCGCATTTTGTCCGTTATTCACTACTTATTATGTGTCCGCGTCCGTGAATAAGAATGTCCGTTATTTGGAGAATATTTCTCCATAAGGGTCCATGTTAATCTGCCGGTGATTGGAAAATTGTCCGTTTTTCGGAAGTGTCCGCTATTCGGAAGTGTCCGCTAAGGGAAGTTTCACTGTATTTGTAATAGCGTATAAAACAGTTGTTGCTGTGGTGTAGAGAATGGTAACTGTTAAGATGTGTGTGTAGTATTGAAGTTAAATGTATGTGGTGTCTATTTATTGTTTGCTTGCCAGTAATTGTAATCTCTACTTTATAGGATTTGAAGTTAAATGTGTTGCTTTATGATAGCTTGCCAATGTTGGCTCGGCTACTACATCAGCTGGCAAATGACTTGCGACTTACTGAGTACGTCCACCATTACTGGAAGGATTTTCCTTTGCAGTGCCCCCTTGTATCTTCAAAAGTAAGTTACTGTAGGTTTTTCATTTAGATATTGACTAACGTTTATGTGTTTAAACTCTGTAATTTGCATTTTGAAATTTAAGATATAATAATTGTAAAATAAGAAAAATCAATAAAAATGTGTATTTTGCATGTTTCATAAATCAATTGGTGTAAATGCCTTTCATTGTGATGTCCTCTGTGAAACTAAGAATTTTCTTTTTCATTCTGGGGCCGATTATTTTAT
Organism: Medauroidea extradentata; assembly: GCA_003012365.1. NCBI lineage: Eukaryota > Metazoa > Arthropoda > Insecta > Phasmatodea > Phasmatidae > Medauroidea > Medauroidea extradentata. The sequence continues at coordinate 119,677 of PNEQ01002802.1, read as the reverse complement.
TTTACAGCATTTTAAGACCATATCCATTGAATTTTTTGGGTCCCTTAAGTAACGTTATAACAGGGTTATACTGTATTACTTAATTGAAAATGTTAAATATCGAATGTTGGTCCACAAAAATATATGTTTTATTTTTTCTCTATAATAATCCCTTATTCAGTGTACGACTCTTGATGTAGTGTATTATTATGTCTGTTTATTTACTTTCATATTATACAATTTTTGTGATGGTTTCATTTTAACACAGGAAAGCCAGTTTCAAGATTCTGACTTGAAAAAAATTACGAATCTGAATTTTATGGTCACGGAACCTCCTGATATTTTTCAACACTTGTACAACATGTTGTTACGATATGACTGCACACCATTTCCGTACATCAGTCGACTGAACAAGTTCACAAAAAATATTGTGCAAGTATGTATTATTTCTATTTGTAGAATGTAAAACATACCATTTTGCTTATTCAAAAAAATTAATGTATGTCTATATAGGTACGTTTTAGGATCAGTTTTGTAAATTTTGAAAAGTTCTTATGTAGTACGTTAAACACATTCTAATGCGTAACTTAGTATGTATTTTCGGTTTTGAATGTGAAGCTTTTATGTAAGTCACTAAAACATTCAAAGTTTATCTGTAATATAAACTGTACAGTTGTAGTTCTAATGTACGTCAGTTTGTGTGCTTGTGCTTGCATGTGTACGGGTGGGTTTTTTTGTGTGCACTTTTTTTGTGTGTATGCATGCACTCTCGTGTGTGTACATATATATATTTGTACACACATCCAGGCACCCAGTAAGTACTCACTTTTGCACACACATGCATACACACACACGCGCATGCGCATACATGCACACACAGAGGCATGCATCCTCACACACTCATTTGTACATTTTTTTATATCACATTGAATCATGTGACATCTGCAGTTGTCTAGTCAAATTTTAGTAAAAATAAATATAATGTGTTGTGGATATTTTTAACAAGTTGTGTACAGTAGAACCCCAATTTTACAAGTCCTGGCATTTTAAGCAGCGATTTTATGAGGCTGTCTCTCAACAACCATAAAAAATTTTTTAAAGTAAAAATAATAATAAAATGGAAAAATTACAATATAATATTATAATCTGATTACAATTACGTTCCTGCATCTATAACGATGGAATATGTGTTTCGTACTGTAGTTAATTCGTGTAACTGCCATGCCAGCACAACATGTGAAACAATAGAACATCATGCAGTAATGGTCTTGAACACCCCTCCGCCCTTTTCCTTTCCAGACCTATCGCCAGTCAGCAGTCCTCTTTATTATGTCTTATTACGTGCCTGGTGACAGTAATGCAAGTTGCACACCTGCTACAACTTCACACTTTTATCCACTAGCCCTGTGATCGCTTCACCTCTCCTTTTAGTAAGCTATAGTGTTGGTGTGGTGTTTGGTTTTCTGTTACATGGTGCAATATTTCTGCTGTTTGATTTTGCCTTTTTTTTTATTTTGAGTTCGGATTGCGTTTGTGTTCAAAAGAGTACAGTTGTGGGAGATATTCCACTTTGCAGCATGCACTGTGCGCTCGATGTGAAATGCTGCGTTGACACTCCACTGTACCTCCTTCACTCGCGAGACTTGCATAGATATTTTTGAAGTGGTTGTGATATTGTAGGCATGCAAGTAAATTTGTATGGGGGGGGGGGGGGAATGGGCTGGCTGGGAGTGGCACCTAACCCGAGGGCAAGTCCTAAAGTTTCCAAAAACGACCCCCAAGAACACAGCAAGCAACCTTCAACCTTACAGCAGTTGACCCCGCGTCTATATGCTCCTGATCTTGCCTTGTGAGCTGCGTGCATGCATATTTAAAATAGCTTGTATACAAACAATAACGGTGCACGTGTTGCGACAAGTAGGTTGCCTAACCAAGTTGATGCTGAGTGCATATTTAATCTCTTGATGCGCAAAAAAGTTACCAGAAAATTACGTGGATTTTTTTTTCAAACTACAAAAAAATGTTAGGTTTTGCAAATCAAGTGATGGTGTGAATTGTGCACGTAATTACAAATGTATATACCCTCTGAGGTATACGCGATTCAGAATGTGTTTGTTTCTGTTTTACCATATCGAGCCACATACAAATCACTAATTTTTTACGTTTGAATTACAGCAAAAAAAATTTACATGATGCTCAAGTAATTTATTCAGCGCAATTTAATGGCATAGCTGTGCTAGTAAACCGCTAGTGGACGCTTCATGCGTAGTTCTTTTTCAAAATTTGTGTTCCAACACAGTTACACATCCTAGTGCATTTACACTATAAATTAGACCTCTTATCATATGCGCCTCTGTCCAGTCCACAGACGTATGTCTTCTTCCCTGACAAGCCAGTTGACTTGCTGCGTGAGGGAGAAGAATGCAGCATGTAGCTGCTAAGATTATGCGCACTCTTCGTGTCCCACTCAGTAGCAACCTTGCCACACTCCACACGCAACGTAGTTGACACGCATCACTCGGTCAAGTTGGATGCCTTTTCAGCGGCCGTATGCTTATGCATTGTTATATGATGATTATTAATATGTGTACGTGAAAGATATTAAATATTTATATTAACAGAAGTGTAACTATATACAGTACTTCTTAAAAATATTTTCTAGTGCTGTGCCGATCCAGATCGGCGATTTCCGATACTGCCGATATTTAGCCGCATCTGTGGATCGGCCGATATCCGATGCAACTCCTAATATTTAGATATCGGTGGATCGACTGATATCCGAGACTACGTAAAAATTTAAGACAAACATTTTTTATTTCACGTGCATTAATACCTGTAAACATCCGTGTATCATTACTACATAATTTCCAAAATTAGCATTGCCAAAAGCGGAGTGTGCAGCTGAGCGCGCCTAGCACACTGCGAGTCGGTACCGGCACTGTAGAAGACGTAACAAGCCGGCAACACAGCAACAGGTGTGTCTGAAATGCCGTCACACGCAGGCAAGCAGATGGCAGATGTCTAGCAGCGTGCTATCGTGACAGAGGCGTAAAGTCAAGTATTTTGAATAAATAGATACACTGGACGGGATGTATGACCTTTCTTTGGCTCAAAATTAAGCAAAAACGTCGCCGGCAATATAGATTCTTGCGCCCGCAACGACCGTTTTCGGAAGTTATTTGCAAGAATACCGCAACAAAGTTTATTGAAATAGTAATATTTTTCATTAGAGTGAAGTATCTTGAATAAATAGGTAACACTGTAAGCAGATATGTGACCTTTCTTTGTCTCAAAATTAAGCAAAAACGGCGCCGGCAATATAGATTCTTGCGCCCGCAACGACCGTTTTCGGAAGTTATTTGCAAGAAAGCCGCAAGAAAGTTTATTGAAATAGTAATATTTTTTAATAGAATGACACATTTTGAATAAATGATACTCTGGGCGTGTCGCAATGTTGTTGACTGAAATAGTAATTTATTTCAATAGGCTACATTGGTTGACATCTATGGCTTTTCTTCGACACATCAGGCACAAACTTCGCCGGCAATGGTAATTCTAGTTGGCACAACATACGTTTTGACAAAGCTGTTTGCCTTCTGGGACCTTGTCTTGGTAGCGAGAGATCACACACACATGTACGATGATTTGTGTGCGGGAGGATCTATCTGGAAACGGATTAGCTCAAAAATAACATGAACGACGCGTCTGCTGCATCGCTAGTGCCACTTTTGACCACTACGTAGTCACAGCTCCTGACGCTCGCTCGCTCAGCAGATGGGACATGATGATAACACTACTCCCTTTGTTTCGTGTTTCTTTCGCTTTCTAGCTCGGCTGGCTGTGTGAAAATAATCTGCTTGTACTATACTGATTCTACTCTGTGCGCGAGTTATTTACACACTTCACCAATGTACATGGAGAGGGAGTTGGTACTCAGTTTCAATTTGTTCATCAACAGTAAACAATTACAAACATCAAGATATTGATCATTGTTAATAAGCTTGGATAACGCACTCACAGAACAATTTTAAACCTACACAATGCTGTTTCATATTTTCTTTTCACCGACGTATTCAAGTGTATCCACAGCTGTTATTTACGGTATAGCCGATTGTGTGTGCGTGCGTGTGTGCGGGCACGAGCGCACGTGAGGACTAGTGACACATCAGACGCGATGTTGTCAAGTGTCGTACTGCCCTACGCCACGCACATCTGAGACATGCACTCGACGTTTGGTAGTGTCAATTGTGAACTGCTTTCACTTGTTAAAAGAATATTGATTTATAAACATTACTGCGTATACATCATTAAATGACATTATGGTAATTATAATATTTAATAGCATTTAGTAATGTAATAAAGCTTAAATAAACATGACATATAATCGTAATATCACAGGCACAAAGACAGACTGAAAAAGAGGTGAGCAAACTGCCTTTTTGGAATGGTTGGCCGGGTGGAGGGAAAGTGGCGGGTGGGTCGCTGACGGCCAGGTGTTGGGAAGGGGCATTCGGGCCGGCCGGCTGGCCATCGCGTCGTGCGGAAGGAAAGGGCAGTAACGTATATTTTTAGAACAAACATGCTGCGTGCGGCAGTACAGTTTTTGAGAAATAACTGCAAAAATTGGCGGCCATAGTAAATGCAACGCATTTTCTATTTTTTTCAAATTAAAATTTTTTTAGCAATTTTTTTTCTTCAATTTTTCATGGTTCCTTGAAAAAGGGTCGTTACTTTGAGAGGGTCGTTATTCTCGGGATCGTATAGTCGAGAGTTGACTGTATTGTGCAAGAAATCGCATATTGTCAATTTGTGCAGTACGTAAATGCAAATGCTTATCTATTTAATGAAGATAGAAACAGTAACCATTTTTATTAAGATGTTAATTTACTTGTATTTGCATTGTATTGGCGTATCTGCACCGTATCGGCCGATCCACATTAGCAGCATCGGCAGATCGGTGTATCGGTAAAATTTGTGGATCGGCACAGCTCTAATATTTTCCTCAAATTTTTTTTGCAAGTGTTTGTGTATACATTCACTATGATGTGTGTTGTGACGTGCACCACCTGCCCCCACCTGTAACTTCAAATTCCTTTTTTCTCCTTTCTTAACATACTAGTAAGGATGTGTCACTGAGATTTTCCAATGTTCTTGACTTTCTTGCTATTCGTCTGCTGATGTAACAGGTACTGTGTGGGGTTTCATTGGCACAGTTCATTTTGTATTCCAACGTGTACACGGGGTATAATGAGGTAGGTAGGGAAGTGATCCACGAGTGCAACGGTTTGATGCCTGGCTAGTACCAACCACTACTCCACAATGGACCAAGTATTCTAAATACATTACTATGCAAGTGCAATCTACACAAGAATCTTGGACTGCACCCCTGCGTGTGTGAAAAAGTCCATTCAAGATGTAAACTCAACTACCTAACTAAAATTTACTCTTAAGGAATCTAAATGAATTCTGTAAATTTTGCTTATTTTTGTGATGTGCTGATGGCCAAAACACTTTAGAATAGTTCGAGTTGCACATGAACCAGCCTAGCTTTTGTATATTCAAGTGAAGATGTAAATTACGTTAGGTATGCATTTTAAGCTGAACCTAATTTGGGATGTATTAAAATGAATCGTTAAAAAACTTTGTACTAGTTAGTTCCCTTGGTGATTTTAGACATATATTTGTATTTCACGAAGTTTTCACTTTTCCTAGGACTGATGAGAGGGAGAGGAGAATGTGGCGCAGTGTGCAGAAAGGCATAACAGCCAAGACTCTCAGAACTCCTAGTGGGGCTGTCCCCTCCAGGAGTTATTATTTGCAGTTTACGTTTATTTGTTTTCTTTGTTGTTATTATTAATATAAGCTGAGACGTGATGTTAGAATTATCTGTGTTTGCCTACTGTAATTTCTCCTATAGTTTAGTTTGCACTGGTTCTTGTTAGTGTGTACTAGCGGTTCCAGAAGGGATATGTTCGGTAAAAGTATCAGCAAGGGTTTGTTTTGTTGGCGGGCTACTTTGGGGCAGGACTGGAGGATGGTGAACGACGATGATCGAGAAAATTATGGGAAGAATTACGGTGCGGGTTTTAATGAATAGTATATCCTAACTGGGCCGCTGCATGTGTTTTCCTTGAGAGAGTGAAATATCAGTGGTGCTTCGTCCCACTAAGCTAATTATTGGAGTTTGGCAGAACGAGTCGCAACTTGTTATCTGTGAACCACGTGGTTGTATCATGAATGCGTGTTTAATATTGAGCCAATAATTACTGTTTGAGGTCTGTGGCCGCTACTCTGCTAAGGAAGTACATACTTTCATTTCTCACTCTTGTGCTGGTGAGTCACGACTCATGAATTACGTGGAGATTGAGACAACATGCACTGAGCTAAAGCCACGGTGATAACCTACAAGTTGACCACGTCGCCCCTGGTATTTTTGGTTAGCGTTACAGTATGGTTGTAAAGACATGTCTATTTAAAGAAATAGGTGTTCCTCATTTCATTGTAAAAATACATTATTTTTATTAGAATTGATTGTAGCTGCAGTAACACACAAAATCCTATTTTAATGCAATCTTTTGAGTTTCGGGGGTCAAAAAACCAGGGTACAATTTTGTGAGATCATCAACTTTACGAGATCATTATCATGTACTGTGAGGCGTCGTAAAATTAGGGTTCTATAGTATTTTTAAATTTAAAACTATTTTTCATCACTCAACCAAAACAGTTTTTGTTTGATATAAATGGTAAAAACCCTAGTTTACAAAGTTCCTTTAGTATATGCTTGATAGGATATCAGAAGCAGAGTAGGATGTACAAATGTTAAAAATGGTTAAAAATTGAATGCTTTGGAGCGTCACTGTGTTATCTACTCAGAATCGAGCAACACTGAAGCTGGAATGTTCTTGCTGAGTGGTGAATGTTGAGTTGAAGAAGGGTGATGGGGTAAGAGACAGCAACTGTGAGATAAGAGTCTATCGTACACAGTTGATGTGCTTTGAAGACTGTGACCAACTCAAGAATTCAGGATGTTGGAATTTCAACAAAACAAGCCAACTAATTGTGTACTTTCAGCTACCGTCATTTTTAGGCTGTGTTTCGCAGTTACTACTAACAACATTCATAGCCATAAGCAGTATTATGTTATTGTAACACATACAACAATTTACATAAAAAAACAAAAAGAGCCAAAAATATGAACGAAAAACTTTGCAATTGGTATAGTACCCTAAATAAATAAAGTTGTAAGCGTCTATATAATATGAAAGGTTTTTACGTAAACTGATGAAAAGACTTTTTAAGCTGCTAAACATTTTTCTCTCCTTCTATGACTGCTGGTCTGCCATTTGTAGTGTTGAACAATTTTTCATTGCTACAACAGCCTCTCCCTACAGCCCACCTGCCAGAGACTTTATAACTAGAAGCCAAAGCGAAGGAGCCTGCATCTGTTGTTTGTCGCGAGTATGTTCCATTCCAACCAATCTGTGTGGCTCTTCTCCCAGTATGAAAAAAAGACATTGAAAATAGGTGAACAATTCACTAATGAAAACATTCTCTGCTGTGATGCATAGTTCATATACGAAAACACAGTTAGTGAGAATGTGGCTTACGGGGCACAAGCAGGTACAGTATGGTGGTAGAGGGGTGAAATGGCTGAAGGGCTTCTACTGTGTTTGTCAGGCAGTGTTACCAGCTCCCAAGTGTCTGTTCAGAATTTGTGTGATTGTGTATATTTTATTTAAATTTATGCTTAGTGTGTTTATTTAAAGCAGATAGGTATTAAATATCTGACACAATAATTTACATTCCTCTTACTTAAATGTTTCAACTTTTTCTACACAAATTGTGTTTAAGGGATTTGTGCTTTCTTGAAATATAAAAATCATGCATGTTTTTGTATTAGTAAAAGGAGCATCCTGTATCCGTATTTCTGCTATCTGAAACTTCTGTTATCCATGTGTTTTTTGGCGCAGTAAAACACGTGGAGGCCGGCTAAAGATTGAATTCCATTTGTCAAGGCCAGTCACATTCCCACTTAATCTAGATGTTGCATATAGAGATAATACTTGATACTATTGGTTGACGAGGGTTGTAAACGGTGTGTTAGTCTCAGTTAGTCTCCTTTAAAATGTGCTAGCGGTTCAGTGTGCAACTACATATCTACAGATAATGTCTACCAAACGTAAACTTCCTGGTGGTGACGACGAGTCATGTGGCAGCAAAGGAAAAAGTTCTATCTATAAAAGAGAAGGTCGACATAATTTACAACAAAAAACATACGAATCAGCATTGTAAATTTTATTCCAACTGCGATGCAAAGAAAGAAATGGCACAGAGGAAAGAATTGCATATGAAGAGCGCCTTTTCTTTAAATAATTTAGGCTTAGAAGTGCCGGAGTTGTTAGGCCGTCCTTGAAGGTGCGTCAAATGCTGCATCACCATGAGCCAAGAACTGAACTAGCGTGTAAGATTCTGGCCAATTCACTTTTTACTAGGGTACACTTTAATTTGGTGACCATATAGGTAATTTTATTGGTGTTTAGTCTGTAGCAAAGTTCAGCATACTTTTCTGTCTGAGTTTCACGTTAATCTGCTCAGTATGATAACTTGAAAAGGTCTATTTTAGCCATGTTGGAGGGGGGGGGGGGCCTTGGAAACCGCGTTTTTAATGAGCGTGTTGACTTAATGACGTTTTCCTAATGCCCGTTGTTGGGAAAGAAAGAGAATAACATTCATTTTCCGATCGACGAACATGAGCAACACACAGTACAACTTACACAGTCGCCATCTTGAATTCCACTGGTTGGGTTTGAAGGTTGGGACTATTTCTGAGCTTCTAGGAATCCATACACCAAAGAATTAGGCACATGGTTAAGTACACAACATATACCGTCCGCCGAGACCGACTGAGGTCTCTTGAAGTACACACCAGGTAGTATAGGTTAGAGATCACATTATGTACACAAACAAACACATATACACTGGGCAGTGACTGAACTGGTAAGTGATACAGTTTACGTACAGGTTGCTTAAAGTGCTCCTTTGGTGTGTGCACTTCAGCCACTCTGGCAATGCCACCTTTTCCAGGGTGAAGCACCACAATTCGAGCTTAACACCAGCTCAACGAGGGTGCACGATCATCTCCAACAAGGACCAGATTTCCCACAACGAGGTCTGGTTGAAGGGTCTTCAACTTCCCACGAGGTTGTAACTGCTGCAGGTATTCATGATGCCAACGTTTTCATAGCTGGTTGGCCATGGCTCAGACTAGCTTCCACCTTCGAGATAAACACAGGCTACCATCATTGTCTGATGACTCTAGTACAGCCACAAGGGGTTGTCCAATGATAAAATGCCCAGGTGTGAGGGCTGTCGAGTCAGAGGGATAAGATGACATTGGGGACAATGGTCTAGAATTGAGGATGGCCTCGACCCTGGTGCAAAATGTCATGAATTCTTTCTAAAGATAAAATTTGTTCTCCTACAACTCGCCGCAAGTGATACTTGGCTGATTTGACTGCTGCCTCCCACAATCTTCCCTGATGGGGACTTGCTGGTGGAAGAAAGTGAATCTTGACTGAGTGACAGAGAAAATTCGTGAATAAGTGGTGATTTGGACAGCTGTTCGAATGACTGGTGAAGTTGCTGGGAAGCACAAACAAAATAGTCCCACAGTCAGAGTGTAGATTGGAGCACAAACCCCGTCTTGATACGAATCTAGTCAGAGCTGCAATGAAGCTGTCTGCGGCGAGGTCGGTTACAACTTCAATATGTACTGCCTTTGTTGAAAAGCAGACAAAGAAACACAGGTATGTCTTCTGGGTGACGCAACGACGCAGGTTGTTAAGTCGAATGGAAATTGGTCGAGCGTAATCCACACCACTATGCTCAAATACACCTGCAGGTGTAACTCTGGCAGCAGGCAGGTCTCCCATTAAAGGAGGGTTGTTGACAGGGCGACACCAAAAACACTTTACACATTTAAAAACTCAAGACCTGATCGAGGATCAAGCTGCGAGAATCCAAAACCGTTGGGACAACACAGAAATTCCCCGAAAAGGGGGGGGGGGGGCATGTAAATATTTGACATGATAATGATTTACCAGAGCCTCGACTGCTGGATGATCTTTTGACAGTATGATAGGATGTTTGGCTGTCTGTGTGATGTTTGCATTTGATAATCGCCTGCTCACCCTGAGAAGACCATGCGGATCCACAAAGGGTGCCAACCGCTGTATTCTTGTCTAGCACGGTTTGCCTTCCATAAGGTGTTAATTCATCTTGAAATTGTGCTTCTTGGAGACATTTACACACTAGAAGTGTTGCCTGCTCCAATTCTACTAAAGAAAGTGTTGTTTGGTGATGGACCTGGTTTCTGCAATTTGTGATGAAACACTTAAGATACGCCACAATACGAACCAATTTTGACCACGACGAATTGTTTCGAAACACTGGAAGTTCACCAAGAGTAACGTGTGTTGTAACAAGAACTGCATGAGAAGGTTTCAATTCGGGAATGGAATCAACACTTTTAGCTGCCTGGGAAATGGGCCAGTGATCATGAGAGTCACCATGCCAACTAGGGCCATGCCACCAGAGGTCCCGGGAAAGAAACTCGGAGGGTAGTAAGCCACGAGTAGCACAATCAGTTGGGTTGTCTTTTTATGCAACATGCTTCCAGAGCTGAGGACCAGCCCATTCCTGGATCTGAGCGACTCAATTGGCTAAGTATGTCTTTAGTCGGTAGGATTGGGTCTTGATCCTGGCCAGCACAATATTAGAATCCGTCCGAGCGTGGATGGACCTGACATTCAGATACTTAACTAGAAATGTATGGCAATAATGAAGAAGATTCGCCAACAAGTGGGCTCCACACAGTTCTAGTCTAGGTAGTGAGATTTGCTTCAAGGGTGCTATCTTGGATTTGGCTATTACAAGATGTACACTAACAACTAACAGTCCCTTGAACATTAACACTTCTCAAATACACAGTAGCTTCATATGCTTGTTCAGATGCATCAGAAAAGTCATGGAGCTCTACGTTACCAACATCTGGACACACAAAGCGAGGTAGACTAAGTGATTCCAGCATGGGAAAACAATTTACAAACTCAGTCCACTTCTCTCGTGCTGGGGATGATGTCATCCCAGCCCAATCCCCAGGTCCACAACGACTGCAATATGATCTTGGCCCAAACAATGATTGGAGATAGCCAACCCATGGGGTCATAAATTCTAGCAATCTGAGACAGCATAAAACGTTTAGTTGGGGTCCCAGGTTGAATAGTGAGGTGATAAGAGAAGGTGTCTTCTACTAGGTTCCATTGTAACCCCAAAACATTCACCACATGTCCTGGGGGAAATTCCAGTATTTTAGATTTTCGCGATTGAGGACTGGCACATTGTCCAACACCTTAGGCTCGTTACTTGAGCACTTTCTGAGTTTGAAACTCCCTAGGCTAAGGAGTTCATTGAGCTGGTCTTGTAAGCACATGCTTCTTCCACAGAGTTTGCCCCGATACAATGTCATCAACAAATATGTGGTTCAGCAGTGCATTTTGAGCAAGAGGATATTGAATTCCCTCGTCCATAGCTGGTTGGCGTAAAGTACAGATAGCCAGGAACGGAGATATGACAACCCATATGTCACAGTATAAAGTTCAAATTTCTGAAGAGGATCAGAAGGGTCTTGTCTCCAGAGAATTAGTTGGTAAGTCCGGTCATCTTCATGTATCAATATCTGCCGATACATTTGCTTGATGTCATATGTTAAAACAACACGATATAATCTGAAGCCTAAGAGAACGTCAATTATATCATTTTGTAGTTTGGGTCCTGGAAGAAGTATGTCATTTAACGACACTCCATTGGAGGTCTTGGCACTTCAGTCAATCACTACCCTGAGTTTGGTACTTGAACTAGACTTCTTGTATACACCATTATGAGGAATAAAACATTTAGAAGTGTTATTGATTTGTTGAGTTGATAATTCATGAAGCTGCATGTGGCCTGAGCCTTGGTAATCTGTCATGAACTCTTGGTACATCAGTCTAGCTTCAGGTTGAGACATGAGCCTTCTCTCCAATGCTAAAATTGACGTACGACACTTGAGTGTGACTCTCCAGGGGGCTGGGCTTCGGGTGTGAAGGGAAGACGAACTTTATATCGGCCAGAGGGTTCGCTGCAATGAGTGGTGCTGAAATGTGTTTCACAAAATTCATCCTCAGGTTGTTTCACAACAATGTGAGGGGGTTCCTCAAGCTCCCATAAACTTTTCAAAATTAAGTCAGTGGAGTCTTCCATGCCCACAAACAAGGAAACTAAATCCTGACCAGATTCAGGGTAAGCTTCAGGGTACTCTCCCAACAAAACCCATCCCAGTTTGGACTCTAAAACAACAGGCATATTGTTACCCATTTCCAGCCACCCACCCAAGCACAAACGAGCATAGATGTCAGTTCCCAACAACATGTCGATTGGACCTGATTTATCAAAGTGAGGGTCAGCCAATGGGAGTGAGCCTAGTTTGGTACGGACACAGGGATCAACTACAGATTGTGGCAAGTTACTGGTAATTTTTGGTATAACAAGTAGAGAATGAGCAAAGATACACTGTGGGTCACTGGAAGATTGTATCTTGCAATGAACAGCTCCTTTCAGACGGATAGCATCGTGGGAGCGTCCAAACACCTTTTCACTGACCTTCTGAAGAGGTAAACCAAGTACTCTCGCAGAAGCCTCAGTGATAAATGATACCTGGGCAGCACTATCTAGGAGGCATCTCATTACATGGGCTTGATTGTTGGTACCATAAACTGTAACCAGAGCTGTAGACAAAAGAACAGAAGTACAATCTCAAGTAGAGACCCCTACAATTTGTCATGGATTTGACTGTACCTCCTGATCTGACTCGTGAAGTTTGAGTGGTGCTGTTGGTTTGTCATTTGTATGTAGAAGAGTGTGGTGTTTCTGTTTACACTGAAAACAAGTGTGGGTGGAGGAGCATGATGTAACTGTGTGGGATAATCCAAGACAGTTGAAACAGAGTTTGCGTAATCTAACAATATCCTTTCTTTCTGAAGGAGATGCCCTTACAAATTCATAACACTTGTACATTGAATGGCCAGGCTCCTGGCAAACTTGACAAGACCTTGAAAGACAGGGCTCAGAATTTGAGACAAAAACTGATTTGGATGGCTGGGTGGCAGAGTATGTCTTGAGAGGAGTGGCACGCTGCGTTACATGGCTGCCATTACCCTTAGTTCCAAAATCATTGGCACAGTCCATACGTGTCACCCTGGCCTGAAGAAACTCAATCAGTTCTGACACTGTTGGCAACTTGTCTGAACTTTCAGAGTGAGAATTTTCAAATTTTGTGCGGAGAGTCACATCAATTTTTCTCATAAGGATGATCACCAACACTGGGTTGTCTTCACTTACGTCACAGTCCAACCCTTTAAGTGCGCGAGTATTTTCAAGGAAAGTATTGACAAACTGCCTGATTTTTTTTGCGGTTGGAACTACTAATAGACTGGAGATAGAGAATTCTGTTGATGTGCAAGGTGGTGAGTTTCCTAAGGTTAGAGTATTGGGATGTGAGAAGATCCCAAGCTACGGAATAATTTTCAGCTGTGATAAGTACATTTCGAACCACTTGCAAGGCTTCCCCCTTAAGGCAGCTCACTGAATACTGAAATTTCTCAACATTTGCCAATGGTCTGTTTGGATGTATGGTGGTCTGGTATGGCTGAGAAAACATTGGCCAGTCTTCCCACTGACCAGAGAAACAAGGCAAGTTGATTTTCGGAAGCCTTACATTCGGCAAAGAAGCTACAGTCTCAGTACAGGCCGTATCCTGAACAACATGTCTAGAAAGAAACGAAGTGACTAAACACCTGGTATCAGAAAGTAATGTGAAAAATTCATTATGCTTGGTGATCAAAACCTCTTCGTCAAATTCCTCAGGGATCGGGTTCAAATGAAGGATGTCATGACAGAGGGCAGTTGTGGCAACTGCAATTGTATCGAGCTGACTGTCGAAAGCACTAACACCATGAACCATTTGCACTGTCACTTCTCAAGCTAGAAGCATTTGCATTTTCTCATTCAAATATTTCAATTTAGAACACTGCACCTTAAATTTAATAAGGAATGTTCTAAACATCATGGCGACACTAGCCTCAAATTCCACAAGCCAAGGAATCAATTAGGGAGAAATGAAGAACCAGGTGCACAAGAATTAGGCCTAAGATATAACCTTCTAGTACAGCAGTGGTGAAATTAGGTTAGGTCAACCATGTGCACGATCTCACTGATAAATCCCACCAAAGCCAGCAACTGGTCTGGGCATCAATGCTCATCATATCATGATTAGCACTCAGATGAAGAGAGAAAATAACCAAACTACTCACCCACACTTGGCAATAACCAAATATGACACAATGGAACACCTCCAAAACGTAGCAAGCAACAATAATTTCACACACAATCTTGAACATATATTAAAATTAATGTAGATGTCACCTTAACAAAAGATAATAACATTGAAAAGGCACATTCATGTTGAGGATGCTTGAGCTGTGAGTGGATTACAAAACGGCGGCAGCATGGGCATCAACAACACTTTCAAGCTAAACATGTGGCACGAGTACAGTGAGCACAAAATTGTTCATCAATGTTGTTCGGAAAATAATCCAGCTCCGGAGGACCAAAATGTTGAGAAAGAAAGAGAATAACATTCATTTTCCGATTGACGAACACGAGCAAAACACAGTACAGCTTACATGGTCGCCACCTTAAATTCCACTGGTTGGGTTTGAAGGTTGGGACTATTTCTAAGCTTCTAGGTATCCATACGCCAAAGAATTAGGCACATGGTTAAGTACACAACACCCCAAGTGTTTTATGTTTCCGTACATTGGCAAAGTGGGCACATGTGGAGTAATACTTTCATAGAAAACGTATTGAAGAACACATTGAAATGCATTTAAAGAGCCTGATTGTCGATCTTGAAGTGGCTCTCTTTCAGTGGTTTCATGTGCAGCGAAGTGAAGGTTGTAGCATTTCTGGATCAATATTGACTGAACAGGCAAAAACATATTTTTAATTTATGCGACATGTCATCGTAGCCGTTCATTGTGTGGTCTATACATACACGTGTAATTGTAACATGTGTCAGTTATAAACCTGTGGCTGTACGTGTACTATAAACGCTGCCAGAAACAGCGGTGGTCATTCGAAGGTCGCTTCTCTTATCAAAAGCACGGGATGCATGTCCATTTTCAGGCAGCAACTTCAAAAACAATGTGAATGTGTGGTATCAATGCCAAATACCACCTAAACTTTAAATTTGTTTGTCTTTGAGAAATATTTTTCAATTGACAGTTTCATATAAGAAATAAAATACATTATGGTAACGAAAACCAAATGTCCGTGCACTTCAGATGTCGTGCCTTCGTGTTTATTTCTCTGAGTCGGCTTGCTCTCACTTGTGAGTCACCTAGCTCCAGCGTGTCCTTGGCAAGGTCACTACCACCACCGACAGCAGTTGTCTACCCACCCCAATCCCTTCATGCAAAAGATGGCAAAGTTTTACCATGAATAAGTTAAACATTTGTGACCTTTCAGCATTGTGGTGAATTTTTAATGTATTATTTTACAATGCTTTGTTTGTACATTCTGACAGAAAACATTACCTTGGCAGAGTGGACTTGTGCACCATAAAAATGCTGCTAGATAACCTTGGCTACAAACCAAACATTGAACACCTTGTGAAGTGTTCAGCCACTTCCCCATCTTGGTTAATTCTTTAAAAGGTGTTTTTATTTTCTTATTTAAATTTATATGTAAATCTTTCTTAACAGGTTATATGGATTTTCAGGGTGAGTTTGTCAGGTGTCTGGTGTGATGCAACAGAATTCAATAACCTAGTAATTGGGGACATGTTAATTTAAATTCATCTTTTCAAAATTTTAATATTAAAGTAGTCAAGGAATTTTAAACTAGAGTCATTTGATTATTTTCCTGGCTTGTTTGGTTTCAAATTGACCACAGTAAAATTTTAATTATTTTTAATGATATAACTTTTTCTTGTATTTTGACCAATTTTTGAGTTTTGGCAATTTTAGCATATTATTACATTTTCCCTGGTGAAGTGAGTAACCTCAGGTGTTGCAAGCTTCTCCAGGCTGTAGGATTTCTGGCGCCGACATTGTGGTTGATCACTTGCTTCATGGAATTCTCTCCATGACGTAGGTTATTGACGCACGTAGGTCAGCCATCACAGGGGGTTGCTTAGGGTATTGCGCCGCGAAAGTATTTCCGCTTTTGCGCACATTTTGTCCCTAATTATTATATTTGTGTGTATAAAGAATTTTCTTTCAATGTAAAACCTATAAACGGTAATTTTGGAATCCTTTGTGATCTGTTTTAAGTGTAATTTTGCTGGTTTTGTTAAATTTTTGATACTGTTGTATCACTCCGTCGTGGTGCGCTATTTGTTACCATGTCCGTTGCCATGAGGGAACAGTGGGTGCCGGGCGCTGGCCCGAGGCGGTAGCGGTGTTGTAGGACAGTTGGTGCCGGGCGCTGGCCCGAGGCGGTCGTTAGTTGCAGGACAGTTGGTGCCGGGCACTGGCCCGAGGCGGTCGTTAGTTGTAGGACAGTTGGTGCCGGGCGCTGGCCCGAGGCGGTCGTTAGTTGTAGGGCAGTTGGTACAAATAAGTGTTTCATCATTACCTTGTTTTTTTGTTTAACTCACGGTCAGACATGGTAACGCCGGACAGCTGACGGGTTTATTTGTGCTTGATAAATAACCGCCTTTTGTAAGAAACTTACAGAATCCAAACATCTGTCAAAGTTAAAGTAAAAATAAATCAACAGTTGACTGAGTAAGTGAGTTGTTATTTGTGAAATCACGATGGTTGGTTAACCCTGAAAGTAACTTAAACTGAGCTATCCAGAGCACGCCAAGCCACATAACCTCAACGCCCACTACAGTGACTACAATAACAATAGACCACAGCAACACGCAGCAGACGCAAGACGCGTCACTACCTGTTATTCAAAATTTTATGTTATCCGAATTGGTTCAGATCCCAGCCATTTTGGATGCAGGATGCTCCACTGTGTAATTTTGATATTTAATCTAGCATTCATGAAATTGTAAAATTTGCGTACTGCTACTTAGTTCTACTCTGGCATGTGTGTTCCAGTTGGTAGCATTACGAACGTATGGTTATGAAGAATCTCAGTTGCAAATAGAAGGGTTTGTGAAATTGAATGTTCCTGTGGGAAGAGCGGGAGATCCTGAAGAGGTGTTGTCTGCTCGTGACTCCTACCCTAGCTGCAAGTATCCGATGCCACACAGAGCTGTGTTATTCATGGCTGAGTTAGGTAGGTACTACCAGATAAATCATCTTTGCAAATAAGGGTAGGTTATGAAGCTTTTAATAACAGTGTGATATAAATCTGTGTAAAGATCAAAAGATAGAATGTAAATATCTTTCATAGTTACAATAACAAAAAGAATTGTCTCCTTAATGTATGAAAGTATTACAATGTTGGGACTTTATGTAATTGGTGGACATTCAAGATACAAACAGTAAAGAAAAAAAAAAGTGTTATTGTAATAGTGTACAACGTGATGTAAATGTGAGTATGAGTAGAATGATGAAGAGAACATGTGGAAAATAAAATCCCCAATTTATTCAAATAAAATAGATTTTGAATCAATTATAAGGACGCCTGAAAACCTTGATATTCCCTGTACACTCTAGACGTAGATGAGTAATACACGGAACAAAACATACTAATTCTCTCTCAACTGACTACATTATACATACTCATATTTCTACAAAGCATCACCTGCACATACATTCTTCATACAAAAATATTTTAAGAAAATAGTACTGTATTTAATTTTTCAGTTTGCTCTGCTAGATTTAAAATAAAATATACTCAGTCGGTAAACTACAAGATTCTAGACACCTGCACTACGGGTTATAGAGTTTCTTTGGTTCCTTTCTTAATTAAAATAAAATGAAAAACATTTCACAAAATAATTAAAAGTTTCAAGCAATCACTGTTCAGGAACTTAAATTTGAGGCAATATTCTGGACTACATTTTATGAAAATTCCAAAGGTTTCCCACAAAAGTTTACTCAGTCAATGACGTAGATTTACACACTTTAAAACACATAACTCATCCATTCATGGCAAATAAAATAAAAGAGTCCTGTGGGCGATCTCTTACAATACAGTCTAACGCTGTCTTGAAGTTTACTCAAAAATCTAGTTAAATATATCATTCAAATTGGCATCTTTAAAAAAACATACTTATTTAAACATTCCCTGAACTAAACTCTCTCCCACTAGTGTTTCCTATATTACGTTGACGGCATAAAACCAGGCCTTGATGCCTTGGGTGTTCAAAAATCATAATCAGGAACGTTTTTCTAGCTGCTGATAAAACAATTGTCTATGAGGAAATAAACCTCATTGAAAAGAGAAATGCACCTATGCCTCAACTTAAAGCGCTAACAACAGTTCCTTAGCTGAATGTTCTGCTGAATATCACCAGTAATTATAAAATAATCACAATTCAGTAAAATTCAGAAAACCTATATGAACCAATTAAATAATTTTAATTTATCACAAAATTATAAAATAATTAGTATTTAAACATTTTATATCAATATTTATTTAAATTTAACATAATTAAACAAAATATTTCACCAACATCAATCATATTTAATGACAAAATAATGGGATGTAGTTGGTATTATGAAGCAAATAAAATGAGAACAGTCTGTAATCCCATTACAGACACATGCACACATGTGTGTGCACACATACCACCACACACAAAATGTTTTTTTTTTTTTTTTTTTTTTTTTTTTTTAAATTTGGTTTGTGGATGATAAACATTAGTGATAGGATGGTTCCATGAGATACCATTAATGTATAGTGGAACACCCTCTGCCATCATGAATGTCTATAATCTTTGCTAATACCATTCACTTGGAATATATTAAATAAATTATCAGTTCTGCAGTTCTACAAACCCAATTAATGAAAATATTACACTATTGTTAAATTTAATATTTTCGGTATATCATCTTAAATACCTTAGTATTGTCGCATGTATAGGTCAAAAATTTATAAAATAAAAAAGGGTTTCAGACGTTAAACCGTTCTCGATGAGTTCATATCGCCGGTGAGTTGGCTTTAATCCTAAAATTTTGTTTTTCTAAGTGTACTTGCCCTTTTCGCGTAGTCAAAAGCTTAGTTTCATTCAAGCTTGTGTAGCTACGCCAGTGTAATTTTTGCAGAAAAAATTACACCTGTCTGGAGGAAGTGTAGCTGGTGTAGTGTAGTAAACGAGCGTGGAGAAATTAGTTATGTTTAGTTTATGAAGATTTGGTTAATAAAGTGTGTTTGAGATGGTTTTCACAATTCTTTTAGATGATATTGGAATAGCAATAGAAGGACAAAAAGTAATGTATGTTATGTGAGGGGGGAATTTTTATGTGTGTGGTGGTTAACAAATGGTAGTATGACCTCAACACTTCCCCTTTTTGTATTTAAGGTAAGACTTTTTTTAACCAACTTTTGTATCTTGCAATAGCATATAAAAATAATTTTTGGAACTGGCGCTAATTCTGTGCTTCTTGTATGATATAGGTGGATAGATGATCGATAAAATAAGAACTCTGGCCACAACTGAATGTTATAATTCAGTTAAAAAGAATATATTCTCGCACATAAGCATACCAGTTTTAAAAAAGTGTTCCTATGTGCTGTTATAAGATTCACAATTAAATAAAAGAATTAATTGAATAAAAAAAACACCTTAACTTACATACAAAATAAGAAGTAATATAATAGACATAGGTACAAGTACTTACAGTTGATGCATGCAGGGCTGCCATTTGGTCATTTTTATAATTTTTTGTAATTTTTACTAAATATGGTAATTTTTTCTCATTTTTCTCATTTTTTTGTTGGTTAATGATAGAAACACCTGTTTTTTCTGACACACGAAATCAGCAAATTTCCCATCTCTTTAAAATCTCAAAATTTGTCAATCATGTGCGAAATTACAAACAATTGTCTAACTTTTTTACGTGTTGAATAGTAAGAAACGGTTTGATTCAAAATGTTGATTTCCAACACAGTGCAAAAGCAAGTTTAGAGAGTTTTAAAGTAGACGTGAAAATGGTGGTTGTTTTGGCAGAGCCACATTTTTATATGTTATAGTACTTTGTGCCACCAACTACAACCTCCACAAAACAGTTAACCCCAAAGACTCCTACCTCTGTAATAGTTCTCGCTGTGGTTCCTGTACCATTCATCAGCCATCTACCTACTTCAACAGCAGACTGACAAACCACAAATATCCCATCCAAGGTAGCTACAACAAACCTGATATACCAGCTCCAATGCAAACACTGTGATGCAGAGTACATAGACCTAACCACCAACACTCAAAGACAGAGAATGAATGGCCACGGAGCTGACACAAAGCAAGTCCTAGCTGGGTGCAACATCTGTCCACAGTAAAAGACAGTTGCAGCTCATGCAGTCTCGTGCAGCAAAAACTTTGATTCCTGCTACAACACCAGAATTGTGAAATCCTTGCCATCTTCTTGCAATGTTTCAGAGCTCAGATGCGGGAACTGGCCCACCAATATATCACGAAATCAAGACAACCTCCAGGCCTCAATATCAGATAACTCATTTTTCCTCCCCATCCATTGCGAGTCATCACAACCTGACCTACATTACTGCCCCATGTTCGAAATTCCCGACATGCTTAGTTCTCTTTTCAGCCTCTAGGCTTACAGGTAACAGAGCACACACTGCTGCTGGACTGCAGTATGCTATCTTGCCGCCCGAGGAAGCCAGTTTAATACTGGCAAAATGTCGTGACAGCGCTTCTGCAGAAAAATTTGTGTCGTCCCTACGTGTGTATGTACCTGTTTACATGTATCAACTGTAAGTACTTGTACCTCCATCTGTTATATTATTTTGTTAGCCTACCGGCCTATTTCCCACCATTCTTACAAAATAAGAAGTGTTGAGGTTATATTACTACCATATGCTTATCACCACACACACGTTTCAAAATTACTCCTCAGACAAACGTATATTAATTTTAGTCATATACTATTGTCTTTACACTTTTATTTTCATGAACTTGTTTAATGGTCAGTTGTTTGTACGCAGTGGATGCATGCAGCACAAAATTCACCAAAAGTAGTTTCATTTAACGATGCTGGTGTATCTACACAGCATACATAGAGACGGATCTTTGGCTCAACTACACTACACTAACTGCACTGGTATAGCTACACCAAGTTTGAATGAAACGAAGCTAAAGAAGCCTTTTTGTTTTATTTTCTTGCTGCTAAATTGCTTCTGTGATATTTGTTTATTTACTACAATTCTTATAATAATTGTAAAATGTGTTAATGGTAAGTTTTTGTATACTTCTGTGAGATCAGATGATACTTTAAAATGCAGTTGAAAATTCACTGAGAGTAAATGTTTGGAGGTTAAAAAACTTTCAAGTAATGTTCTTTGTTGTTAAACAAATACTTGAAGGGCCGATTAAAGTAACTTTTATGTAAGTATTAATTATTTAAATTTTTCCTTCTCATGTAGATGGGGTTTTGTGCCGGTTGGTTAATACATTAGTTCGGTAAAATATGAATGTTACATTGAATACCTCATCGTAATGGAAGTTAAGAACCGAAGATTGAGGTTATGAACACAGTCTGTACCGGTTCAGTTCTTTTAAGAACAGACAGAACCGATGTAACGAGGAAACAATTGTCTCATCAGTAGTAAAAATGGATCCAGTGGTGATCAGCAAACCTTCTCTACAGTCCAGCTCTTGTATATTGTGCCCAACATGGGCCAGATGTCCTGCTTGCAGAACAGTAGTGGAAACAGAGGAAGTTCTCCAGTGTGGTCAGGCACCTTCTCTATTACTCTTGGAAACCTTGTAGAAATTGTTAATTAGGAAGAGAAAGTGGAGGTGTGGAATGAATGATACATGATTAGCAATTGATTCTAAAGCATCCAGTTAACTGTTCTAGCAGGGAACAATGTTTCCATTTTTTGGATTGGTTTTTATCAAGGAGATCGCTTGCTGGCTGGTTTTGCAGGTTTTATGATAACATTGGTTTTATGTATCTAGAATGCTGGATGCGATGTACATGCTGGTTTTTTGTCAGTTAATTTATGGATTTCTTTTGTACCTTGTTTCTGCATTGACTTTAGACTTACAAAGGTAGTCTATTGAAAAGTGGAACTAGCAGTTGGGAAAAGATGGGTGAGGAAGTGCAGCTTTGGTGTCTTGGCTGGGAAGTTGTTCTTTACGAGCAGTGGTTAAAACGTACCGTATTTATGCAGGTTTAGGCTGCACCCTTTTTCCAGAAATAAAAGCCCAAGTTAGGGTGCTGCCTCTAAGTAAAATTAAAATAAAAAAAAAAAATTCTCAAAAAGTAGTAAATATGTCAGTTTACAATTGATTTATTAACTCATTTTCTATGTGCAAAAGCTTAAAATATAAATACAAATCATTACTTATGTGTAATAAAAATAATAGACACAGTCAACATACAATGTAAACAAACATCTGGCAGCTGCCGATTGTTCTTAACCCCTCCTGCCGCACCATAGTAGTGGGCCGGCAACTGCTGCTCACAAGATTTTTTCTTGAATGTCAGGTCAAGTATGGTATACCTATTTACTTGTGTAAATACCTCACCTTCCATTTTTTTAAAGAACGAGTGGAGTAAAAAAAAAAAAAAAAAAAAAAGGAGGTGGGGCGTGTACACATAATACATTGATTTTTGTTTGTTTTTTTAGCAAATCTTTTTACTATAGAGGTAATACTATCATCAGTTTATAAAAGAAACAGTTAAACTTAATTGGATGTAAAGCAAATAAACGAAAGAAGCAAACCTAAAAGTTCATTTTGTTTACAACAGGTCTTGTGTACTACTTAGTGCCAGTAGCTGAGTGTTGCTAGCCTCTGATATACCAATGCTAGTCTAGTAAGCGGACTGTGGGGTATGGCAGTGATTACAATGTTGCCAACTGAGAGTTCTGGCAAATAATTTTTGATTTGTGCAGTGGTTGCACAACTACAATACTGTAAACGGCGGGGCTTTTGCTTTCCTTCGTCAGAAGGCACATGTATTTTTTAGCGCCGCATGTTTCCATCATACACACACTTCTTACTGTACCTCATACAGTAACTACACTCACACAATTTTGTCTGATCCACCGTGACCAAGGTGTAAAAAAAATTTTTTTTTTCGTGTATGCGTTACGGTAAATTAAAAACTGACACTACAGAATGCTAGTGAAATTTACTTGCAAAAAACACTTTACATATACCATTCATCTTCAGTAAAAATAAACACTTGAAATGAACTGTACATCTTCAGTACAAGAGCACTAAATTTTTGGTAAAAAAACTTTAAGGGCCTGTATTACCACATCCGAATAAAGCCCTGAATAAAATTTATTCTCTGGATAGCGACTAAGAGCGTATTACCACTTCTGAATATTGCTATTCGGGGGCCTATTCACTGAATAAACTATTTGGGGCTCAGACCAGCCGATAGCCTCTTATTCGGCGAATAGGTATAAAATGGCTGCGAGTATTATGCCACTTCAGAGGCATGTTGAGGTTAGATTCATGTTAAATCTAAGGTTACTAATGTTTACCTAAAATAATGCAATGCTGAGGCCTGTAATAAACATTTATTCTTAAACTCGGGTGCTAGATAATATAAAAAGTTTTTCATTTTAAATTTGCACATAAATTGACAATGAAATTCACACCTTTCGTCTATGGTAATCATTAACATCTATCGTACTTGCAGCAATTTTTTGCAGTTTAACTAATTGTGTCTAGCAGCACAATGTATATTTCAAATGAACAGCTTGAAACAAATCATTGACAAAATTTTAAATTAGGTAACATAAAAATAATATATTCTTTAACAAAATAGTTCAAAAAAGGAACAATGAAAACTGCTATCTTGTATTTAAACAACTATTTACACCTAACAAACAATATAATTTAAGTTCTAAAGTTTATCACGCATAGAACAAAGATTTTTTTACTACGTAAAATAATTTATCGAAATACGTCTGACATGGATGCAAAATTCTGACATTTCAAATTGAAACCATAATAGTAACATTGTAGAGCATGCATTATAAAATACTTTTTACAGATACGACATTTAATTTAAGTAATTAATAAATGTTTAACCTTTACATTTTATTTCTTTTATATATTTTGAAAGATATTATTTAGTATTGGTGTGGGATTTAAATTATACGTTAGTACCATCTATCAGTGTCATTTAAACTACACCATAAATGTAAATGTACATCCCGTAGTTAAAAGCCCCAATAGCAAGCTAAAACAAGAGCAGCAGTCTAGCAAGTCAACAGTTTTAATACTTGGGGACAGCCACAGCAGGGAAATCGCCGAAAATATGATGGATCAAGATGCAAGCATTGCAGCACTAGGCTACACTAAACCAGGTGCTCCTTTAAGTGTAGTGATGCGGCCAGTGCAAATCAAGGATACCGATGTGGACACAAGTGACTGTGTAGTGATTATCAGGGGAGCTAACGATGTTGCAAGAGATAAGGGAGAAGAAGCCGCTTCAAGCCTGGAAAGCAGCCTAGAAATTCTGAAAAACAAAAGTGTAATAGTGGTGAGTATTCCTCACAGGCATGACTTAAGTTTATCTTCATGTGTAAATGCAGAAATTAAAAAAAAACTAACAGCAGGTATGAAAATATTTGTAAATATCATAAAAATGTTACTTTAGTAAACATAAACAACTTTGACAGACACATGCACACTAGGCATGGCCAACATTTAAATAGTAAAGGCAAGGTTAATGTAGCAACTAAGATATGTGAAATAGTATCTGTGAACAAAGCAAAACAACCAGACAAACTTACATTTCTTGATAAATGGTTGCAGAATAATTCAGTAAATTGAGTAGATCCTGTGTCAGCTAAAAACAAACTAGCTAAACCAACTCTACTTGACAAATGGGTCATAAGATTAAAACAGAAAATTAGCCAAAATTATTTTTTAGGTTAGCTTGCAATCCCAATCACTCAAACTGCTGTACGATTGCTAGTCCTAAGATAGAAAACAACATTAAATTTCAAATCCAACCGCAGAAATACCAGCATACACAACAGTGTCATGTAAAAGAATACAATCTTAATTTTAATGTTTTATTAGATTCTAAGTTAAAAAGCAAGCCTGTTACATCAAATAATATCTTGCTTAAAAGAAAATTCAGTGTTCTACACCAAAATATTCGAGGGTTGCATAATAAAACTATTGAACTATCTGCATATCTAAAACTTCTTGATGATAGGAACCAGTGTAATATTGCAGCTGTTTGTATTTAAGAACATCATTTAAAACCAATGGAAATTCAACAAGTTAACATAGAAGGGTTTAAACTTTGTGTATCCTTCTGCAGAATTGCCAACAAAATGGGTGGAGTTGCTATATTTATAGCAGAAAACCTGGCTGCTGTACCTTGCAATATAGAATATCAATGTGATGAAAAACATTTTGAATGTTGTGCATGTAAATTAGATCTGGGTACTCAGAAAGTTATAATTGTTTGTGTATATAGATCCCCAATGGGTAACATTAATTATTTCATCAATAGGTTACAAAATGTTCTTTTACACTCGTGTAATGGTTTTGATACAATAATTCTATGTGGTGATTTCAATGTAGACTTTCTGTTGAATAGTAATGACAAGCTAAAGTTAGTTAATATGTTAAGCACTTTCAGTCTCATTCAGACAGTTATGTTTCCAACTTGTATTATAGTAAATACAGCTACAATAATTGATAATATATTTGTAAATAAAAGTGTTACAGATAAAGTTGAAACTTGTGCACATGTGAATGGGTTATCAGACCACGATGGTCAAATCATTTCTATACCATGTGTTAGTAATAAACAACCTGTACATTGCAAACTTTCAGCAAAGAAAAAAGTGAGAAATATGTCTTATGAAAATATTGTAGACTTTAGAGGATACTTATCTCTACAAGATTGGAGTGGGGTGATTCAGGCTGCAACTTCCAATGATAAATTTAATGTTTTCCACACTATTTTTATTCAGTTCTTTAATCTATGTTTTCCAGTTAGATTTGTGAACAATTCGAGTAGAAATACTAAAAATCAGTGGCTAACAAAAGGCATAAAGACTTCTAGTAATAAAAAGAGAGAATTATTCAGCAAATACTGCTCTAGCAACAGTATGATTGATAAAATTTATTATAGGAATTACTGTAAAGTACTGAAAAAAGTTATTACTCAGGCTAAACGTATAGAAATTGATAAAGAAATACAGTCATAAAAAAATAAAACTAAAACAATCTGGAATGTTATTAAAAAGGAACTAAACAAAAAACAGATCATGCTAGTAATATACTAACACTAAAAGATGGAGACTGTAAAATAAGTGCACCACTTATGGTAGCAAAAAAATTTAATAAATATTTCATTTCGGTTGTAGATTCACTTGTGACAGAGCAACCTAGTGATGAGGTGCTAGATCAATATTTTTCTCGAATGCAATCTGCAAACTGGCCAAACATATATATTACCATTATCTCACCTCATGAAATAGAAGATATCATAAATGGTCTTAAACCAAAACATTCACATGGTTTTGATGAAGTGAACAGCATAATCCTAAAAAAATGTGCAGATTTAATTAGCTATCCTCTTTCTGACATCTGTAATTGTATGTTATATACAGGAGAATTCCCTAACAGGTTAAAGATTGCTGTTGTGAAACCTGTACACAAAAAGGGTGATAAAGAGAATGAAAGTAATTACAGACCCATCTCTCTTCTTTCAGTTTTTTCCAAGATTCTTGAGAAGGTAA
>PNEQ01002802.1:43275-91725 GCA_003012365.1 Medauroidea extradentata | reverse complement strand
CGTCGCGGAGTTCCGTTCCCCTCGCGGCCGACATGGCACCAAACGAGCAAAGCAAACGGAGACTAAACGCTGAGAGGAGCAGACAATAATTAAACTAAGACAAGGAGTTGAAGAGAAAGCTTACCAGTTTACTAAAAAGACGTGGCTCTGGTGCCATGACGGCCTCGAGGCGAGCGGACATACGCATCGAACGAAAGCGGAGAGAAGAGTGGCCCGGCTCATGCAACTCTCCACCCGGCAGACAGCCGGGAGGAGGGGAAAGGAGGGGAGGAGGCACGAAGGCGGCCGACCACGGCCGAGCGTAACCGAAACACATTCTTGACGTTGGGAGCGGAGAGGGGGGGGGGAAACGTCTCGAGTTCATTAGGACAACACACGGCGGCTCACAGATTCGAATTCACCAATCTTCTGAGAGAAGGCAGAGTCAATGTTTATGCATTCACAGCTTGTTATGAATGAGGACTGGGCGGAAAGGCCAGTACAGGGGTTAAGATGGATAGATTTCTAATACCTCAAACATTTAAAGAAATGAAATAACATGAGGTTTCAATTAACACTGGCATATTGATCCTTGCACAAGTATATACAAACTCACTGTCACTGATTGCACATTGTGAAACACGAGTATCTTACAGTTTGGTCACAGTTTAACTTTACACTGTCACAGTCACAAAATACTAGACCACACTTCTCTTGGCACGAATCGGAAACGGATCTTACGAGATCAAATATGGCTGGACTTCCAGTCTTAAAGAATCTACTGTATTTACTCGTGTATAGTGTGTACTTTCATTCCAAAACAACCAATAAAAAATTCAGGGGTGCATGCTATACAACACTGGTAATAAAGTGAAAACAAGTTTTGCACAGATAACTGAACTGAAAGCGCACTTGTTGGGGTAGGCGTGGTTGTTATGCGGGATGCAGACAAGGTCAAACTTCGCAACCGCCTGCCTGCGTACTCCGATCAATGGCGCACAGTTGGCCATGATCACTCTGTGAATACATGGTTGTCACACATCAGTATTTTGGTGCGGCCTATTTTTGAGATACGTATTAATTTTTCTGAAACTTTAACAAGAATTTTGGGTTGACCTGTATTCATACGCGGCCTGTATCTGCGTAAATACGGTAATTGGCCATTGATATCCTTTTGTTTTTCTGGCATCCAAAGTTGGCTCATTGTGATTCATTGAACTAAGTGGTTGTCATACCCTTTGTATTGCTGCTATGTCCATCCTCTTGAGCATGGGAGTGTTGATAAGTGAGATGTCTAGTTGCTCTGTCCTTAAAATGTCTTTGCACCGTGTCCAGCCTCTCTACATGAAGTGCAGGTGAGAATGTTTAATGAACAGATCATGAGTAAGGTGGCACAGCTGTGACATGTTAAGACTCTTATTCGGAACAACCTAGGTTAGACTCCTGGCTCTAGCAATCCTGATTTCTGTTTTCTATGGTTTCCTGATATTGCTCCAGGCAAATAAATGCTGGGATGGTTCCTCAAAAAGGTCATCGCTGATTTCTCAATTTCTGACCTTGTAGAAAGTTGTGTGCAACTGTTTATAATGACCTTGCTGTCAACAAGACGTAACACCCACTTAATTTAAAAACAATTAAAATTCATGGAAAGGGATTACCTCCAGATCTTGGGGGTTGATTAGCAAGATTGGGTAATTAGTTTATTTCACACTTTGATGTTATGATTACCTTTCCATCTCTGTTTTTTTAGCAGTTTGTGACGACCGGGTGTCTTTTCTTGTAGTTGTCCCTGTTTGTTGGCGTCAATTATGTGACGCGGCTGCTGCTATGTTTGTAGTGTAAGATGTGACGAGTCGCTGCTGTTGTGTTTGTATGGGGCGTTGAGATGTGACGTGGCTGTGCTGTGGATAGCTAAGTTTGTTTAAATTATGTGCAGGGTTAAAACAACCATTGTGATTTCACTATTTAAACTCACTTACTAAGGCAACTGTTGATTTATTTTTACTACTACTTTTTACATATTTTTTGAACTTGTTATGTTTCTACAAAGTGGCGGTTGTGCACCAAACCCAAATAAATCCGTCAGCTGTCCGGCGTTACCATGTCCGAAGTTGATTAACAAAAAAAAAATAAATATGAAACAACGTCCGTTGCCCGAGATGTTATTATTAGTTAGGCCTTGTCTTCACACATTTATGGCAAAAACTTTATCGCTGCGGGCCCCCGCCCGACACTCACTGAACCACCGCGGGCCACCGCCCGGCACTGACTTGAACCGCTCACGGCAACGGACATGGTAAGAAATAGCGCACCTCGGCGGAGTGATACAACAGACTCCAATTTTCCCCAAAAAACAGTAAAATGACACTTAAACATATAACAAAGGATCCCAAAATTCGAGTTTGTAGTTTTTACACCAAATTGATAAATAATATTAACACAAATATAATAATTGGGGACAAAAGGTGCAAAACAGCAGAACTACTTTCACGGCGCAATACCCTAAGCAACCCCCTGTGATGGCTGACCTACGTGCGTCAATAACATACGTCGTGAACAAATTCCATGAAGCTAACGATCAACCACAATGTCGGCGCCAGAAATCACATAGCCTGGAGAAGCTTGCAACACAAGAAGTTACTCACTTCACCAGGGAAAATTTAATAATATACTAAAATTGCCAAAACTCAAGAATTAGTTAAAATACAAGAAAAATTTATATCAACAAAAGTAATTAAAATTTTACTGTTGTCAATTTGAAACCAAACAAGCAGGAAAATAAACAAATGACTCTACTTTAAAATTCTTGACTATTTTCGTAGTTAAATTTTGAAAGGATGAATTAAAATTAATATGTCCCCAATTACTAGGTTATTGAATCCTGTTGTATCATCCTGAACACCTGACGAACTAATACTGAAAACGGCATAGACCCTGATATTACAAATTAAAATTTAACTAAGAGAAAAAAAATACTTTATAGAGATTTAAACAAGATGGGGAAGTGACTGAACACTTTACAAGTTTTAGCCTGGTTTTTGTCAACTACCCATGGTAAGTGGCAGAGTCTTACATACAAGATGCTCGCTCACTGCACAAGAAGAGGCAATCTGTCTGCCAAGTTGCCCGGGTAAACCCGAGTAGTGTATGAGTGGAAGGTGGAGCAGCAAGCAGTATTCATCAGAGTTAACACACTGCTACAGGAACCTCACCAAAGCCAGATTTGAGGCTTGCCCACAAAAACTTGGTACTCTCTCCTCATGCTGTCAACCATCTCTAAAGACAATGCTGTCGACAAGATGTAAGACCACTTACCTTATCCAAGTTGACAGGCTGTCAGCTATTTATAATTTTATGATGACTGGCTGAAAATTTCTCTTTCCTGTTTGTTTCTGTTTTGTTATAATAATTTTGGTATTGAAGTGCTTCGTGTGTCTAGCTCCAACAAATTAGTTGTGTTAAAATGCACTGAAAACATGTTTCTTCGTCCATCTGCATATACTTGTAAAATTATTGAAGATGTCTAAGGTGTGCATGTCATGTGTCAATAGGTATGACAAGGCAAGAATTGCAGGTTCTTCCACCAGGTGTGGCTTTTATCCTGGAAGATATTATCTACCAGAGCCGGTCTGACCCCCCATTGGACTGGCCTGAAGCAGCTTACTGTCTCATTATCCGTGAAGACCTTGCGGCACAGTGTATCAAGACACCAAATCTTCATGCTGGCAAACCATTGGAGAGCTCTGCAGAAGTCATGGACTCCAAGAAGCAAGATATTGCTAAGATAGCTGAAGTTGATCAAGAAGATGGCATGGATGGAATGGAGTTTGAGGTGAGTTAAATTTTTTTTCTCGACAGGAAGCTTTAAATAAAATTTTTTAGACATAATCAAATTTAAAATATAATGTACAATGTTTATTAAGAATGTGTTAAACTCCATTGTTCAGTTTTTTGATATCTAATCAGGATTAAAATTGTTTCACAATTTAATCCTTCAGTTACTAAAAGTCATAATATCTTACGTATGAAGTATATGTTGAATCAGGCTTGAGTGAGATCCTAAATCTTGATTCATCCAGCAGCAGTAGTGTTGAATAGGCATTATGCTACTGGGCAGTGAACTTCCAGTGGTGATGACTGACTGAGACTAGAGGTGTGAGATCTAACCTCTTTCTGCCTTCTTTATGGTTGGGCGGTGTCCCTAGTTGCCATGCAGCAAGTGTGGAAGTCTCAATGATGAAGTCTTATCTTGGAGGGTTGAGGTTGCAAGCTGTCTCTCATCTCAAGACTGCGGAGACATCTCTTAAAGTATGTATACGAGCAGTTGTGTGAGCTATGCAGCCAGCAGCACTTGATCACTAGTACTAAATTGACGCACTGCCATGACTTCAGTTTCCCTTTAAACCTCAGTTATTGCTGGGGTCACATTAAGAAACAATGAGTTACCATCTCACAGTGCTTGCCTCTGGGGTCGCTCACAGCACAGCAACATCTACACGCCTGGCGTCTTCTGTTTCTGAGCGCTCAGCGCCTGCTGGTAGGCAAACCGTAGTACAACACGCCCCACTAGGGCAGGTACTCGGTCTGGTGTTCATCTCACCAGACATAGAACACACATTCCTGGCACGCAGCAGGAGGATGCTACCCTTAATTTTACTCTGTGCCCTCCCTCGTTTGCTACATGTTCGAAGCAGTATATAAGATATAAGGGGCCCGTGCATCCTTGTTCTTCAGCCAGGCAGTTTTGACTCCTAATTTGTGGGAGTCTCGACTCTCGCAAGAGTAGTTACAAAAGACAGAGGTACAAGTGCTTACAGGTGATACTTGTAAACAAGTACACACACATGAAGGAATGACACACATTTTGTTGTGGAAACGCTGTTGCAACGTTTCGCCAGTATCAAACTGGCTTCCTTGGTTGGCAAGACATTGCACACTGCAGTCCAGTCGGCAGTGTGTCCTGTTACATGTAAACCTAGCTGCCAGAGGGCAAACTGAGTGACAGAAATTTCAAACAGTGGGGCAGTACTGTAAGTCTGATTGTGATAGCTTAAATGAAGGGTGGAAAAATGGAATTATCTGATACTGAGGCATGGAGGCTGTCTGGATTTTGTAATGTATTGATGGGCCAGTTCCCAGCATCTGAGCTGAAAACTAGTGTAAGAAGATGGCAAGGATTTTACTATTCTGGTGCTGTAGCAGTAGCCAAAATCTTTGTTGTGGGAAACTGTATGAGCTGCTACTGGCTTTTATTGTGGGCAGATGTTGCATCCAGCTAAGATTTGCTTTGTGTCAGCTCTGTCACAATCAGTTGCATCTTGGTGTTGAAGATGCTGACGCTGCTTCACCTTGCTATCCAGACGTGCTCCAGATCCCACAGCTTGGCTCGGTGCTTACCTCAGCCATCAGCCAGCTACACAAAAGTGGTTATTGTGGTCACTGAATAAATCACCCATTTCGCGCAATGAGTTTTGGCTATTTATTCCAGTTTAACTTTATATATCCTTTTTCTAGTACTCCTTCACCATTCGTTCCACTACCAGTTTCTTCAAGACCACCTCAGTTCACTTTCTGGGAATCGCCTACAACTTGGCCCATGCAGGATGTCCGGAGTTTTCACCAGAGCGAGTGACCACTTCAGAACGAGGTACAGACCGCTCGGGTGGAGCCACCACGGTGCGGGGTGAAGAGATTATTGCTCATCTCCAGGGTAGTGGGTTACCCCTTGTTCTCCGCAGTGATAGCATTCCTGATGAGATTTACAGCCTCACTTGATGGCTGACTCATCATGGACTGTGGCTGGGCTGAGGTTTTGAACCTGCTCCTTGCGGTCTGGAGGTCAGTGAATCATCTTCGGATGCAACTCTGTCTGAAGGCACAGAGAGCCTTCCATCCTAAGAGCAGCCATTGCGAAACTGTTTAGGGTACATAGGCATGTTTATCCACTCCTGCCGACACCTCCTAAGAAGCCTCCACCAAGTGTTCCACTAAGCACCAGTCACGTGAAATAAAAGCTGACATTTACAACAGGACCTACACCAGTTAAAAGGAACCAAAACACAAAATTTAGAGATCTTTGTCCTAACCCAAACGAAGCCTTCACCACGTGCACACCAACGTCAGGGGACCAACCAAACAACCTCCGAGCGCCGTCTCCACACTCACAGTTGCATCTGGCAGCAAAAGGATAAGCCCCTCCTTACCCTTTCCCACAGCTCCCACTAAAACACCACCGACAGGTAGAGAAATCACCTCCCGAGGGAGAGTTCTTGGTCACAAGATATTGAGAGACAGGACTAGGAGACAACAGCAAGTTCTGCGGTAGTGTAGGCAGGCCAACCTATATATTAGAGAGCAGAGTAGTTCGAACGGTGGAGTTCAGGGTAGGTCTCACTTTTGGCGAGGTAGAAGCTACAGAAGTAGGGACTGCTGTCTAGCTAGAATGACCATTGTTGCATATTAATGGAGAGAGCTTGGAATGTATTAAAGTGTTGTTTATTTCAGTATGCAGGCAGTCCTCTGGCTCAATGTTGACAGTTGTATTGTATATTGGCTCGTCGCAGCCCTTTGTGTGAGAGGTAGGTAGTCCCTGAGGGGGGAAGGGGGGGTGTGAAGCCTGTTCTGGCTAAGAATTGGCTGTGTCCCTCGGGGATCAGGATCCGACCTGAGGCGTGCCCCAGTGAGTGAGCCGGGGGAAGCCACGCTCTGGTCGCACAGAAGGGGGTGGAGTACCTCACTTTAAATGGGACAGGTATAAAATCACTCACCGGTTTTAAAAGAGGTCACGCAGCAGGCGCTGCTTGCTGTTCCTTAGTGGTTTGGGCTCCTGACACGCTTCAGATTTCAGCTGTTGGATCCTCTTGTGAGTCAGAGGTGCATTCTAAGGTGGAGACTTAACAGTGGCTTAACAGTGATGGCGGTTTCCGGGCCATGCTGCGAAAAATCTGACTTAAAAG
This sequence comes from Medauroidea extradentata, assembly GCA_003012365.1. Lineage (NCBI taxonomy): Eukaryota > Metazoa > Arthropoda > Insecta > Phasmatodea > Phasmatidae > Medauroidea > Medauroidea extradentata. Next base: position 84,790 of record PNEQ01002802.1, on the reverse strand, counting down.
ACTGGTGGTTATGTTTGTGGGTGTGCTTCCTTTCAGGAGGCAGAGTTTGTTCGTCACTGGCTGGGCGCGTGAGCGCGCGATGCTGCTCTTTACAAAATTCCTCAAAGGAGAGCTGAGGGCCAGGAAGCTTTTGAGGTGAAGGAATTAAACGTGTGGTCGGTATATGTTTCTCCACTTGACGTCATCTTTCTTGAGCTGCTTTCTCTCTCTCTCTCTCTAGGCTAGTGCAGAGCAAGGATATCACATCTACTTAGATGAATTTCTAAGTATTCTGGGGCGTTACTCATTAGAGAAATGAAAGTAAGTATTACCAGAAAAGGGTGGTATATTGAATCAAACTCACGTTTGTAACACAATTAAACATTACGCGTGCTGTACACAAATTGGTCCACTACATACTCTCGGATGCTGCTCGATTACTTAATGAACTTTATAACTGCGCGCCCAGTGCACATGGTTACCTCTGCATGGGTCATAGATACTGGTATCGCGACTTCCGGAGATAGCACACCGCGTGGTGGCTAGTAAGCGGCTGTAGGGTGTGTTCCCTATTTACTGTTTACTGCGCGGTGCAGGAGACATGCATGGCAGTGCCACCTTTGTCCTTTCCCTCGGCACCTCCCTAAACAGTGTACAGGTAAGGTGTGAAGGACTCCCTTAGGCAAGAAGTCAACTTCAGCAGGGGGGGGGGTGAGGGTTTCCTTTTGCAAGAAATAGACTCGAGGAAAGGTGAGGGACTCCCTTTGCAAGAAGTCGACCTCGTTGGTAGAGTGGAGGGCTCCCTTTGCAAGAAGCCAGCCCCAGGGTAGGACGGTGTAGAGTGTGTGAGTGTGCCGAGAGTCGGGAACCCAGTGACCTGCCAGCGAACTCTGAAAATCTAGGGCCAAACGTGCCCCTTATATACCCGGAGTTAGGGGGTCTGGGTGGGAAGAAGTCCCTTTAGGTGGGTGGTAAGATGGCTGAGGCAGAGGAATGACTGTCTGCTGCTGCAGGGTTGTCACCCTACCACCTACACATTTCTCCAAAACAAAACACGTGATGCGAGAAATATGGCGCTAACTTACCTCCATGTCCCAAAATATCAAACTAAGATGCAGTAAAAGTATAAATAACATTACAATTACAATCTGACATAAAAATACACTTCATTTATTTACACAGAATTATTTATGCACGCAAAACTTGTCTGTTATTTCACTGTATCTTTGCCATGTATTCAAGTCTTTGTATTGGCAAGCTGTGGTTGTTGTTAACAAAACACTTTGAGCATTATTACAAATTTATTCCTCCCATCCCATCTCAGGAATTTATTAAGACAACATTTTATGAAAAACAACATTGTGAACCCTCTTACATCTATAAAATTGGCATCAGAAATTACGGTAAGTAAATATGAGACCTGAGGTGAACAAGTGAGGCCTAACCTCAAAAGGGACAAGCTCGGTGGGCGAGCATGTAAATTAATACTAGTAACGGTGGGGTGTCAATTTTCAGTGGGGAATCACCTCACTAGGAAATTATAGCAGGGTATTTGGGCTGGCGGGTATACTGTCCGAGGGCTCGACCACTGATGACACTGTACTGAATCATGTATGGGCACTCGAGGATCTCACAGAGCTCCAACCAGGTGACTTCTTTGCCTTCTCAATCCAGGGTTCCAGATGGACACTGGTTACTTAGTCTTGCTCATCTATGTGGACACCTGTAACTTGATTATACTTTGCCTTGGTTGTGTTCGGCTGAGAGCCTCTGCCAGGTGTAGCAGCTAATAGTGGGCCACCAAGGTGGACTTACTTCCATCGTCACTTTTCTCTGTGGTACCCAAGAAGGGGGAATCAGCTAGGTGGAACCATTGCTTCATGTGCCTGACTGCCATGGCCAAAATCGGCTGTGGCCATGGATTTGCAGGTAGTCAGTGGCCGGAGACTCATCATTGCTAAGTATTCTGCAGCTGGTGACCGGTGGCTGGTGACTCACCATGGCCAGGGAGTAGCTCAAAGGCGTGGCCTGAAGACCGGAAGAGAGGTGATAGATGCAATGACAATAAGGGGTCGTGCAGTGAGGGCTGGGACCAGCAAGGAATAACAGGGTGATAGGGTAAGGTTGCAGCATGGTGAATGTTTACTTTTACAATTTAATGTCTGTAACTGTAAATTTCCCTTTCTTTGTAGGTTTTGAAGTTGCTGTTCAGTAAGGATCACAGAATAGCAGAAGTGCGTCACCTTCTACAGTCTTCTCAACCTGTAAATATCAACATCACCCAGAGGCCTGATGTATCCGACCACGAGTTCATTGAGGAGCAGGAAAAACAGCTCTATGCTCTGTGCACACGAACCATGGCCATTCCGGTTGGCAGGTGATTTCCTTTCAAGAAAACTGTCAGCTGTCACCATTTGTTTTGTATTTATTGTATTTGTTTAATACGTAGTGTGTGTGTCTGTGATGTGTATGAAGGTAGGTAATGCACCTTAATGCTTTAAAGAAATAGCATAAATTCTAGTTATTATTGTTACGTTCAAGGAGCTTGAAATGAAAGTTACAAAATGTAATATGCACAAAAGGCCCATGTATATTTTCTTGCTCAACATTACTTCAGTCAGTGTGTAATAGTAACACTACTTATGACAGGTGCAAGACTTATTTAAGTGATGAATCTTAGATATTTATTGGTCATGCTGATTAGCCATACTAGTTACATATTGGGGTGACCTTGCCCGAGGCTGATGTGGAATTCTTATTGCAGCATCTTTAGTTAGAATACGTCGTGGTGCATCTTGGTGGTTTTGTGGTACCGTTTAAGCTTCAAATGTGCCGTTATTTCTCTGTGAGTGATAAGATTTGTGTACTGAATTTGGTTACCAAGAGTTGGGAGTTCTGCTGTCCCGGTGTGTCATTTATGACAATCAAGTCCCACAATGTTTAGAATTCTTTGGCGGGGATGACTGATTACCACCCACATGGCTTGGGGTGTTTAGGTAGGCCACCTTGTTAAGGCATGCCCACACATTTGTAACATCCTGGTTAGTAACTCTGTGCTTTGAAGTGCCAGTATATTTGTACGTGAATGATAAGTTTATACAGTAAGAATCCTATGTACTAATACTATGTTAAGACTATGTACATGTGTATAATTTTGTGTGTGTTAGTGACCTAAGTTGAAATTCAATATACTACTGTTAAGTAGTGCAGTCATAGGAGAACTCTAAATCATCTAGGAGAACATCATGGCGATGGGTAGTGCTATGAAGTAGCCTTACTGTTTATTGTTGTTTAAGTGATGCAGCCGAATGAATTTTTTATCCAGTTTTTTATTAATTACTTGTGATGATCACATGCGTGAATATTGTTTCTCGTGGTGTGATCTCTCTTTGTTTAGTGAAAGTATTGTTTAGGTACTTAATCATCATGAGTGAAGTAAAAGCACTTTTTTGCAAATGCAATTAATGGAGGTGTGTGTGAAATGTGTGTGTGACTTGGCAACGGTTGCGGGGAGTGACACCACCAAAGTTCCGTCTCTTCTTGCCAGGACGTGAAGCACTCCTACGTAGCTCATTTCATTAACGCAGAAGCTTCAGTGGACAAAAAAAACTTCAGTGAATATCATCGGTAAATCAGTAACGCATGATGGAATTTGAACAGTACTACATACACAATTATGGTTGTCATCACCACTGTTGAAATGAAGTCTGGATGTCAGCTGCTCCTGAGGGTGGTGCTTCAGGAGTCTGTGTAGAAAAGTTAGCCTACTTTTAGGATGCTCTTGGTGTGAAGACAATTTTTAAGTGGCTTGGAACTTGCTCTCGGAACGTTGAGAATATTAATGCTTGATTGTTTCTGCACATGTTGAGACCCAACTGCAAGCACCTGCAGCTTCAGTACTTATCAAGTTCACTGGATCAATTTTCACGGCCATGTTAGAAAATATTTCAGCACTTCATGAGGTGGGGGTCCCAGTAAACTACTGGGATATGGAGCCTCCTCTTCATACTGACAAGCTCATGGACTGTTAACCTTAAAGTAGAGTGGGAAATAACACTAGGTAAAGAGTTCCCCTAGCATGACTTCATTATGTATGTTTCTTAAAAACACTGTATGGCCCTGGAAGTAGTTTGTGTTGCATATTGTACTAAACTCTTAGGAGTACATACCTTTAAGCAGAAACCTGCAACCCAACCAAAATAACATACTAATTCTCTCCTCAGTTCAGCAGTCTTGCTGTATGTGCAGTGCTTCTCGTCTGTTGTACCAAGGTCCAAACTTTAATAACTTAAACCCACAAGATCGTTTTGCTGCTATAAAGAAAGAAAAGCAGTGTTTAAACTATCTCGGTAAAATACACCTTTCAAAATATTGCCTTTCAGCTTCATTGTATCTTAAACGTGTTTATCAACACCACACCCTACCACATTTTGAATATGATGTGTTGTTGACAAAGTACAAGGGACAGATGCCAATTAGTCATCTTTATGAGCAGTCATCCCAATCTTCTTAATTGGCTTCCACGTGAAGATGTTGAGACACCACAGATGTTAAATTTTGATTCTGATGGTCAGGCTATTGTCAAAGTCTTGGGCTTGCAATGAAACCCAGTTTCGGACACATTTGCATACAAAATTCAAGGTAGTTCTGACCATGCTACAAAAAGAAGAACCATCCTTTCTACGTTTGCATGGTTTTTTGACGTGCTTGGTTGTCTTTGCCCCTTTTAATGTTTGTTAAACATTTGCTTCATATGTTTTGACTGAAAACAGTTGACTGGGATTCTGATCTCCCTTCTGAGCTGGCAGAATGATGGAAACAATTTAAACAAGAACTTCCATGATTGACAGCTATTGCTGTTTCTCACGAATACAAGTTCCTGGGGAGTGCGTGTTTTAAGTTCATGCCTTCTTGGATAGCTCTGAGATAGGCTATGCAGCTGTAGTTTACCTGCGCAGTATAGGTTTCAACTACCAAACCTGCACTCTGTTGTTAGTTGGGAAGTCCAAATTAGCACCAGTCAAGGTTCAGTCCTTCCCTCACTTTCCTATCAAGAGGATTCCTACTTGTCATCATTTACAACTTGGATGGACTCCCAAGTGGTTTTGGCCTGAATGAACTAATCCTTGCACCAATTAAAAACCTTTGTGGTAGACAGAGTAGGTGGTTTTAAGACCTGCGTGCATGCAAATGAGTGTGTGGATTACTGTGTCTTTTTACTTTATTTTAGTAGATAAAAAGTTGGTGGTTTTGTGGTACTGCTTGAATAGTGAACATCACTTATGCCTGTCTTGTAGAGGCATGTTCACGCTACGCTCAATGTCACCAGTGGTGACGGAACCCTTGCCTATCCCTCGATTATGTCTGACTGGTCGGGCACCCCCGAGAGGCACCACGGTCGACCTGACGCACATTGAAGTGGTTCCCAACATGAACCTGTGGCCTTCATTTCATAACGGTGTTGCAGCAGGACTCAGAATTGCCACTCATGCATCAAATATTGGTTCAGATTGGATCATCTTCAATAAACCAAAGGTAAATATTTCCACATTGTTATAGTTCAATGTAATTTTAGCCTAACAGTTAATGTAGATCTGTGGGCCAGGATTTGAAAATAGTATATTATGCAAAATTAATATGTTAATGCTTATTGCTGGCTAGCATGCAAGTTGAAATGGTTACTAGAAATTAAGGAAAGGATTAAAAATGAACTTTTATTTTAAATTGATACCAAGGTTTCCATACATACATATTGTAATTTTAAATTGCAACTTTTGAACCATTGAAGAATTATGTAACTATTACAAACATACGTATACCTTCTGAAATAAAAGGATGATAATGTATTTTGTTTGCTTCATGCACTTATTTCTAGCCGTAATTACAGCAGCAAAATAAACCACACTCATAAAAGGTACCTTAGTTTTACAGTCTTCTAGACTGGGTCACTGACCCAGATGGTGTGTTCTATCATTGTGGAGACGTATGTATGTAAAACTGCTACACTTACCAAGCAAGGTGGAGCAGCTGTAAAACACTTGCCTCACATTCGGGAGGACTCTGGTTCAATCCCCGGTTACGGCCATCCTGATTTAGGTTTTCCAGGGTTTTCTGAAACCACGCCAAGAGAATGCTGGGATGGTTCTTAGAACAGGCCCGGGCGGACTCCTATCTCCGCTCCCCTGTGTACCTTTAGGAAGGCCTTAAGCTATTCAAGGGTACGTAAAACATGCAATAAATAATTAAATAAACAAATACTTTTATGCTTTGGTGTAACGTTGCTGCTCCACACATACGGAAGAGCATATTTTTCCTTAGTAAAAGAAATAGAATAAGTTACTGAAAATTGTTTCTGCTGGGTGCTGTAAAAAATATATATACACACACACACACATGCACACGCACACGCACGTGCACACGCGCACGCACACGCGCACATGCGCACGCACACACACACACGCGCACACACACATGCGCACACACACACGCACACACATGCACACACACACGCACACACATGCGCATGCGCATGCACACGTGCACGCACATGCGCACGCACATGCGCACGCACACACACACACGCACGCACGCATGCGCACACGCACGCGCACACACACGCACACACACACACGCACACACACGCACACACAATATATAACAACAGGAAAAGAAAAGACATAATAAAATAACAGTATGTAAAGAAAACAACACACAACATCAGTGCAACATTAATTCATTGTACAATACTATTTAAGGAAAGAAAAATGTTTTAATTCTGCCGAAGACTTACAAGAATCAAAACGCTGCTTTGGTAGTGATTTTAGTGTGCAGTATTTACTTTTTTCCTGTCAGTATTTAATATAAGGGGGAGTTAGATATAAAATGAAAATGTTTTGGTCAATTTTAAATGGTTAAATATCCTGCTTAAATAAAGGCCGAAAATATGTCCAAATAAAAGAGTTAAAATATGATATATTTTTTATTTTCAGCCGGAAGGTGCATGTGCATGAACATCTATATTATAGTCTTTATACTGAATTGGACGAATAAACAAGAACAACATTTCTGAACATAATATCTCGCTGGTCAGGTTTGGTTTTGTACTGTACATGCATTCAAAATACATTGAATGTGTAATAAAAGAAAAACAGCTTAGTCTACGACCTCACATCTAGCATTGGTAGAAAATGGCAGCAATGGGAGCGGCGCCGATGAAGTTGCAGGACTGTGGTAATCCTGGAACCCTTCCTCGGCGATTCAACACTCAAAAGTAATTGACTGAGCTCCTATTTGGGGCCTCTTGCTTGACCCATGCTCTGTACCACTATAGTCTATATAAGTATTCCATATTTTGACATTTTCACTTCTGAGAAATGTGTCTGTAAACAGGATTGCAGAGACTGTGCTTTTCTAGGAAGCCAGGTAGGTTTATAGCTCGAAACAATGGAACTGCCAAGCACATTTCTCAGAAGAGAAATGTCAAAATATGGAAAAGTTACAGACTATAAAACTATACCACCTTAGTCCATGAGCCTAAATTACTGCTTAATTAGGATGAGCATATTCCTGTACATCTGTACATGACAGCTTCTAGACCAACAGAGTTAAAACATAGATATTTCAATCTTTAAATAGGAAGTTGTGATCTGTCAAAGAAATTATCATAGTGTTGGGCATAGCTAGTAATACAATTTCTTAAAAGTTTTACTGATACTAAAAGAAAAAAATCAAACAAAATGTGCTGTAGTACACTTCCATTGGTTCTGGCTATAAGAGTAAAAAAATATACACAGAGAGCTAAATAATGTTATTTAAATTTCCTATAAAATATAGAAGATGAGCTAGCCTGAAGTTTTATAATAAAATAAATACTGTATTTAACTAACCTAGTAGAGGCATTCAAAGAAAATTTGGTATAAATTTACATAAAACACTTCAATAGATGAAAGTTTAAATTAAATATTAATTAAAGTCACAAATTATCAATAAAACATAAAATTAAATTACCTCTGTATTACATCACTTCATGATAATCATTACTGTAGTTGATTTTGTGCATTTGCTAAAATAGTTACCATAGCTTTTTGTAAAACTTTTTGCTTGCCATAATTATGTTAGTGCTGTGCATATACAGTACTGTAGTTAAGGATGCAGTGAGGTGTTGAAAACATTGGATTTCACCCCCCTCCCTACAACGGTCTGTGAAGTCCGGGTAGGAACACCTAGTGTTGGCCAATTACTTCAGCACAGCTCTTAGTCATGCTGTCAGGCCGTCAATGCCACAGTCGCCTTGGGAGGGGTTGTTTCTGTGGATGTGACGGTAGGTGTCTGGAACATGGGTCGCTGGTTCAGGCGAAGATTTAGACATGTTAACTTTCCCCAATGGAATGACATGTGAACACAGAATTAGGGGATCTTATAAGGAACAAGTTAAACTGTACGAAAAAAAGCAGAAGTATTCAAACAGCTCAATGAGTGTCCCTTTTGTCCTAGGTTTTCCTCACTGGATATTTGTACTAACTCAGGATGTTTCCGCCCATGCTCGCAACTGACCTATTTTGCTTATTACCAGGGCATTGGGTGCTGCACAAGAGGTTAAGACCTGTTACATGAGTGCCATGTTGGTACATGTTGTTTTTTCAGGGTACAACTGAGGTGCCAGTAGAGCACGCAGGGTTCCTGATGGCTCTGGGCTTAAATGGTCACCTGGATAACCTGGTGGTGTTCAACAGGTACGAATATCTAGCCAAGTGCCATGAGATAACCAGCGTGGGGCTCCTTCTTGGCATGGCTGCTGCAAAACGAGGTTGGCATACAATCCTTTGCAACTGCATCTTTTGGTTCATCGACCTTATAAAAAGTCCTTTGTATGAAAATAACAGTTAATTTAATTTGTGTGCTTAAAAATTGACTAGGATGTAGAAAATTTGGCAGCATTGTATGATAAAGTGATGTGCCCCATAGTTGCTATAGTAATAATCACACCTGGCCTCCGTTTTTAGCAATTTACCATTCACCTGCACTTTACTGATTGCCGTGTTGCTGTTTATTTTTACATCAGAGTAATATTTTAACATTTAAGATTGTTAGGCCAAAGATTTTATTTGCGAAACAGCATTTGCTTACATCCAAATGCTTATCCAATGTGCATTTTCATTGTATAATTTCTTCCTGCGAGTTGTGTTAACCTTGTAACACTGTTTATTTACAAACACGGCCAAGTGCATGACTAGTTGTGCCAATCCCGTCCACGGACTCTGTAATGGCACTAAAGAGCGGCTGATCATGGGAAATATGCACGTAAATATAAGTTCTACTTGTTTGTTATTGTTTGAAAATGTATTTAAGAGTAATATAAATATTATTGTGTAATACTTACAGATTTAAAAGGGCAACACAAGTGTTTTTCTTTTAAATCGGGAAGTTTATTTATGTAACAGAGTAATACGTATCTTTTTGAATAAGTATGTAGGAATGTTTATTGTAGAACAGTGATTGTGAAAGGAGGAGTGGGTAATACAAATATTATAAACATTACGATTACTGTGAAACATTAGCGTGTTGTAATTTGGGTTTCTGAATAATTGGTAGATTTTGTGTTGAAGTTTTTGAAAGACATTAAAAAAATCCTAATTTTTTCTGTACTAAATGTTAATTTCTGTAAGCTCAGCATTCATTTGTAGCGGTTTATGTTTTCCTCCATTTTTTATTATGGAAAAAACATAATACTAAAAATAAATATCTGATAGTAGTGACCCTAGCAGTCCTGCTTTAGATTACTAAGCCAAATTTCGATAATATTTTTATTTTATAGACAATTGTATAGAGGTTGTGTGTCTTTAAGGTGGTTCTCTTTGTGTATGGTATATCTTTGTGCAGTGACTGTGAGCCATTTTTAATTTTCATTGTCAAGTTGTTTAAGTAAAATGTACTTTCATTGATTGACAAGATTTTATAATAATAAATTTGATCTACCTGTTTTTTTTGTTGATACTTACCAAATTTACAATGTCCATACTTTTTCCACAAGGTGGGAGTAAGTTTCAATTGTATATTTCAGGTACAATGGATCTTGCCACAACGAAAATGCTAAGTGTCCATCTTGAAGCATTTCTTCCTCCCACATCTATAGAGTTGGATGTGCCACAGAACATTCAAGTTGCAGCATTGCTTAGCATTGGTCTGGTATATGAGGGCACAGCACATCGGCACACAGCTGAAGTTCTTCTTGCAGAGATAGGTACTGTTACAACAAAGTACAGTGCAGTGGCTGGACCACCACTTTTATCTCAGTTATGTGGGCAACATTTCTTGGGTCATTGAGATTGAGTTTCTCAAGAATTTAAGGAGTTGCTCTGCAGTGTTACGATGTTGTCGAGTAATGCGGTATGAAACATGTAGGTTTATATGAAAATAACTCTTTCTTTCTTTCTTCTTTTCCATGAAATGAAAGTGGAAATTTTTTTTGAAGTTTTGTTAAACCGAAGCAAAAGCTCAAGTTTTTTTATGTTGTTTGAACATTATCAAAATTGTTTGTTTTGAATACAATTACACAATTTTATTGCAAAGTCATAAAACATAATTGTAGCTGTACTTTGAGTGTTAAACTTTTAATTTATAACCTGTAACCGACTTCATGAACTTATTTTCTTTGAATTAAAACAGAAAGAATTGTGCACAAGTACTCACAGGATGGTACTCGCAGATAGAAACACACACACATAAAACAAACACATCTCTCCGCGGACGCGCAGTCACAACGTTTCGCAGACTACATCTGCTTCATCAGGTGAGTGGAGGTACACTGAAGTCTATTGTCCAGCGGTGGTTGGTAATCAGTACACCTAGCGGCCAGAGGGCAAACTAAGGTGCGGCGGGAAGTTTGAAATGTGGGATTGTTATCTGAGGTTAAGGCCAGGTGGCTGTCTGGATTTTGTGATGTATTGATGTGCCAGTTCCCAGCGTTTTAATTCTGCTTTGTTTTTGTTTTTCAACTGTGGTAGGGTCCTCACCACTCTAGTTGTATAACAGGAATCAAAGTTGGAGTTATGAAGTGCTGCATGTGCAGCAACTGGCTTCTCATGTGGATCAACCTCTGCTCCAGCTATGGCTTTTTTGGTGTCAGCTCCTTGGCCATTCATCCTCTGTCTGAGAGTGTTGGTGGTTAGGCCGATATACTCTGCATTGCTGTGAGTGCACTGTAGCTGGTAGATGAGGTTTTTAGTTGCACAGTTGTAGCTTCCTGGTATGGGGTAGGTTTGGTTTGTCTGTCTGCTATTGAATGATGTGGAAGGTTGATGTATAACACAGGAGCCACAGCGTGGTTTATTAAAAGGGTGAGAACCCCTGGGGGTGGTTATATCATCTGATGTGGTAATGGCTGGCAGTTTGGGGCGAACCAGTTTGTTACAGAGGTTGGGGGGACGTTTGAATACCAGCCTTGGTGGTTTAGTGAGCAAGTTTTGGGTGAGTGGTGAGGAGGCCAGGATTTTGTGCCCATAGTTCAGTACTGTTTTGAGTTTGTGCAGACCTTCGTGGTATGGGACAACCAGGGGGATTTCAGAATTGCCAAGCTTGGTTGAGTCGTCACTAGTTGTAGTGGCTCACTGTATTTGTTCATGTACAAGTTATTTCGGGTTACCTCTGTTTATGAAGGCCTTGGATATTTGTTCACACTGTTTGTTAAGGTCTGTTTGGGTGGAACATATGTGTTTGGCTCTGGTAGCGAGGCTGTATGGCAGGGGTTTCTTAGCACGTGGTATGGGTGGTAGCTGTCAAAGTGGAGGTATTGCAGGCTATTGGTTGGTTTGGAATGGACAGCTGTTTCAATTTTTCTATTGTGGAGAGTCAGTTCTACATCCAAAAATATTGCATGGGATTTTGAATAGTTTCAGGTGAATTTTAATGGGCTGTGGGAGTTGAGGTTGTTGAGAAAAGAGAGAAGGCTGTCTTTGGTAGAGGGCCAGATCATGAAGATATTGTCTGTGAATCACATCCAACAGTGTGGATGGATAGGCTGATGGCTCAGGAAATTGTGTTCAAGTTTGCCCATTAATAGGTAGGCATAGGAAGGGGCCATGCGTGTGCCCTTGGCAGTACCCTTGATTTGCGTGTAATGGTTGTTCTGGAATCTGAAGTTGTTGTTATTTAAAGTGAGTCTGGCCAAAAGAAAGCTGTGGAGGGTTTGCTGTTTGGGGGTCTCTGGTTCAAATAATGTTCTATGGCAGATAGTCCTAATGTATGGGAGATGTTTGTGTAGAGAAATGTTACATCAATGGTTACCAGCTAGGCATCATGGGATGGGATGTTCAGGTTTCTTAGGCGTCCTAGGAAGTGGTTCGTGTCTCGGATGTACGAGAGAAGCAGCTGAACCCTAGGTTGGAGGTGAGCATCCACCAGTGCCGAGATCCTTTCTGTCAGGTTGCCACATCCCGACACAATGGGTTGTCCTGGGGGTGGCCGTTGTTCTTTGTGTATCTTTGGTAGTAGGTACAGAACAGGTGTAGTGGGGTTGTCTGGTGTGAGAAGCTGTACAGATTTGTGGGAGAGCCCCTGAAGTGGTCCTTGGGTATTTAGGAAGTGTTGGATTTGGTCGCAGAATTCAGCTGTTGGGTCCTCTTGCAGTTGCCTGTAAGTGGTGGAATCTTCCAGTTGTTTTTTGGCTTCCAGAATATAGTCCTCTTTGTTTAAAATGACTGGTGTTGAGCCCTCATCTGCTGGCAGTATCATTATTTCACTGTTGTTCTGTAGGTCTTTGATGGCTTTGCATTCAGAGGGTGTGATGTTACTGTTATTGGGGAGAGAGCTAGCAAAGGCTGGATCCGAGACATTTGTCAGTAGGAGTGATAGAACTACTCAAGAGGGTGAGAGGGTGGCAGTGAAGGGGGGTCTCAGGTGGAGGGTGGGTGAAAACTTTGTTAATGCAGGATCAATGTTATTGTCATAATCATGGCCTTTCCCCGCCGTTGTGTTATTTTCTTTGAAGTATAAGTTAATAAAAACAAAACAAAAAAGATTACCATAAGTAGGCAATTTAAAAACCGACAGACATATTCCTTGTTAGCTACCAGGATGAAGATTTGATACACACTTGAATATTCGTTGAACCAAAATGTTTATTCAGTTGTGACTTTTGGATGTGTTTCTGTACAGAAATATAAAATGAAATAGTACTACATTTTAGTTATCTTTTTGGTAAACTGAACATTCACACAGCCGTAGAAGTACAGTATTTTATGTGTGGCTTTATTCTTGGTGTTTCATATTTAAGAACTGCATGTGCAGAATGCAGTTACAGTTCATGCAGGCAGTAGGGTGAGTGGTGTGATGTGTGTGTAGGCCGCCCACCTGGCCCAGAGATGGAGAACAGCGTAGACCGGGAATCATACTCACTGGCGGCTGGGCTGGCCCTGGGCCTGGTGATGCTGGGGAAAGGCTCCAAGCTGTGTGGCCTAGGGGATCTGGCCGTTCCTGACACTCTGCACTACTACATGGTTGGAGGACATCGTCGTCCTCTCACTGGTGAGTTGGGACCATTGTCAGGGATGTTCAGTATAGTGAAACCAGTATGCTTCCTAGCCTGTCACTTGCATGAGACTTGAGTATGGAGAGGTTACTTGTGCTAGTACTGTTGATTAAATGGTTTCCCCATTTTGCTGGTAATCAAGGATGAGATACTGGTATCACTACTGACAGCAGCTGTTCAGGTAGTTACTAATTTGTTATGATTAAGGTGAAAAGTAAGCATATGATGGGTCAAACCCAATGTTAATATGTTAGCATAGTCATGTACGTAAACATACGTCATTCTGAAATGGTCTATTACAGAGTTCACTTTCTAAATCTTTACATTGTACATACATACAGTATTTGAGTTTTTTAAGGGTTTTAGGAGGCGGGGCGATCGCCCTTCCCCACTCCCCTCCCCCATCCCCAGGATCTGTCACAGTTCATGTGCGAGCTGTGCTATTTATTTACTCACAGATGACATGAAAAAATTTGCCAGACTGTACTTAAGAATTTGAAATATAAGGCAAGGAATTTTTTATATCATTGCACATTTTGATTTTTTAACATTACAGTATTTTGTATTGTCTTACGGTTATCCTAGGTAATTTCTTTTCACGTTGGTGCAAAAAACTCGGAACTTTTTATTGGAATGTGTTGAAAAAATTCAGGACTAAGAGCAGTCTTAAATTGTTAGTCTATGTAGATGTTTTGCAAAACAATGCACCGTACATTTTCAAATAATTATTTAGCTGGATTTTGGCTTATTTTCATTACAAAATTGGTGATACTTTGGGTGAAGAAATCTAAAAAACTTTTTTGAGGTTTATTGCTACCTACCAAAACAATGAGGCACAAATTATGATATATTGGTGACAAAACAATAGGCTATAGGGATTATTTTGTATGAAAACTGTGTTACTTAAAAAAAATTTTCAGAATCACTGTAAAACTACTGGCTGTTGTGGCCTTAATGAAATAAACAGTATTTTATGTACTGTTTGTAACAATTATGCAGTAATTTTTAAGACAGTACATAAGCTTCGTAGTTATTTAATTTCAATTGAATTTTTTTATAAAGTGTACGTCTATGGTATCAGGTATTGAATTTGTTCAATTTTTTTTAAAAATATTCTAGCAAAGTTACATTTTTTTTTGTAAACTTACATCAGTACACTCTAGTTTTACTGTAGTTTAAAACTACAGATACAATATTTGTACAAAAATACTGAGAAACTTTATTGGAGTCTTAATATTGTTCATTGATCCTATGAGCTTGAGAAGAGGTCTAATCATGTAATTGGTATGTTCTGTACAAGAAGTTGAGATTGATCTTCAAATGATGTAGTTCCTCAGTTTTTACAATTTTATGAGCAAATATTTTGCATAGCTTGCATTTGTTTAGCATTTCTTGCGCTAAAATTAGATGTGTGAAATTTCACCATCAGAGACTGTACCCCAAAAATGTGTCGTTTGTGTTTTGTTGTGTCATTCCCATAAATTTACATTGCAACATAATTTCAGAATTCTTACTATTGTGTAGGAGAACTCTTTTTTGATTTTTGCATATTGAGTTTGAAAAATTGTTGATTTTAAAGTAGGCCTACAGTGCATTTAACATTTAACATCTTAAGTCAGACGTAGCATTGTACCACGGTTCCCAGGGCAAGTTTACTTTGAATAAATGTGATCTCGCTAGTGACATGTTTGAAGACTGGGCATGTGTGAATATTTCAGGAGCACAGAAGGAGAAATATAAGTCACCGAGCTACCAGATCCGGGAAGGAGATGCAGTTAACATAGATGTGACAAGTCCCGGTGCAACACTTGCTCTGGGAATGATGTATTTCAACACTGGAAATACGTACGCATTACTTTTTAATTTTTAATACTGTATAATGTTATTTTATTAGTAATAATAGAGTAAAAGTTAAAAAAATATTGTTACTGTACTAACATATAATTTGACATTGTTTTTCTAGCCAAAGTTGTTCAAGACTATCTTAATTTTGTTTGTAAAAATATTTATACTTTTTCATTAGGGTTGTGTGAACGTTCATTATAAGGAAACAATAATGAATAATCTAAACCTCGTTTCCAGTTTCAGTAAGAAAATTATTCAGTGGAAGCCTAATGAAACAAAATTCTCAACTGTCACGAATATTTGACTTCTTGTCAAATGTTCATTTAGTTTACTAAAAATTTTGGTTTTAAAATATTTGCAGGTCTCTACTGTAAACACATTTTTCCATGTCGTCTTAGCAGGAATATTTCATAACTGCTGTTTCACTGTAAGACCATTAATGGTACAACACAGTTCAGCTGATAATATCTCTCCAAGTTAAAATAATTATAAAATAAAACCATTTTCAGCATTATAAAAGTTTTATTTAACTTTAATTTAAAGTCAATGTCTCACAAAAATTAGTTTTATTATTTTTATTTTAATATTTGTTAATTTTTATCTGTTTATTTATTTTTTTTGTGAAATTGAGACACATGTTTTATTTTTGTTTGACTAAACAAAGTCACATTCACACAACCCTAAATTTTGTCAACAGAAGTGTGTTATATGAAATAAAACCAGTTTAGAAAATATGTTATTCACATGTAACTGATATTAATGGTGTGATGTTGGGTGTGGGTGTTGTGTACACAGGGCTGTGGCAGACTGGATGAAGGCTCCAGATACACAATATCTACTGGACTTTGTTCGTCCAGACTTTCTGTTGCTTAGGGTCATCTCACGAGCACTCATCCTTTGGGAAGACATCATCCCCAGTTGCCAGTGGGTGGCAAGCAACGTGCCACAAACCATACTTCCCTACTGCCTCGTCAAGCCTCGTCCAGGCATGCCTGAGAATGTTGACTATGAAACCATGAAGTGAGTTAGTAGTCCTTTGTTTTGTAGTTATTTGCTTGTTTAAGCAAGTGGGTTCAGGCATGTGGAAAACCAGGAATTGAGTACGTATATTGTGTCTGGGAAAAATAAAACATATTAAGGAATTTGAAAAAAAATTTTTTAGTATGCCTTGGTTTCTGTCTATCTATATGTCATCCAAGTTTGAACATATAACAGGAAGTAATTTGCTGTTATTTTACTGATAGACCCCTATACGATCTGCTTATACAGTAGAACTGATTTCCATTTGTAATTTTCTTAATACGTATCAACGTAAAATCATTTCCTTAACTGTAGAAATGGTTGCTGTTTATGCTCTGGTGACTGTCATTATGAGAGATTACTAAGTGAAGGCTGAGGGTGAGTAGGCCAACCTGAACAGAGCCTGGACGCAGGCATCAGTCAGTGGGCTGGCTTCAAGTGACAGTTGTCACATCTTTTTGTTTTAAATATTACAAACATGTGAATCAGTAGAAGTGACACTATAGCTAAGTTATCTCAATTATGTATAATAGGAATAGTTTTAATTTTTAAAGCAGGTTCTTGCTACCTTATTTTGATAAGTTTTTTTTAAAATTGTTTTGTTCAATTTTCAGTTTTTTGACAGTTTCTGAGAATAACCCTATAAAAATCATTATTTTTTGATTATGACCTCTGCTATACTCTCATAGAGTGTGCATCTGTCTATTTGTACATTCATGTTTAATTTTTGTAAGTGTCGTTAACGAATAATGATTATAAATTTATATGTAATGTACGTTCCTAAATTTTTTGTGAAGAAATTTTTTCATTTTGTTTTGTGTTCTCTATGTTGACAGTCAAGCGTACTGCAATATCATAGCAGGTGCTTGTATGGCCCTTGGATTGCGCTTTGCTGGCTCAGCCAACAACTTAGCATTTGAAACATTATTGAAATATGCCAAGATGTTCACGTCACTGTCTGCCAAATCTATTGCAGAACTAGCTGGAAAGTCAACTATTGAAACATGTTTGAATGTTATTCTTTTGTCTCTAGCAATGGTGAGTATTGTTACATTAATATTGTAGTATTATGAATTTTTTAAGATTTCTTTTGAATGTATAAGTAATATTAATTATTTTTGTTACATTGTTTATTAACAATGTAATTTTATTCTCTCTTTAATAATGATTGTATGTACTGTCTAGTAATGTCTTAATACTAGCATTATGTAGGTATATTCAGATATTACTTATACAGTAATATTGCAGTGAAGTTTGCAACTTTTGTTTTAGCCCTTCAACAAAACCATCCTTTTTGTACTAGGATATGTAAATTAGTTCTTAGTTTAGGAGCTGTCTGCTAAAATAAATGTATGTTCGACAGTAACGGATTCAGTGGAACAGTTTTTTTCTACGGCTTGCCAGGACTTTTGCAATTTCAGCGATTCCCAGAATGTGGTGTTTAGCACAACAAACCACTCTACAGCACCAGGCCTGAGCACACCAGCCAGTGCACCGCCCCACTTCAGCACTCTACCTGGTTCGCTGAGAGGGATTCAGCAACTTCCAGTTAATTCCACGGCCTTCTAGTTTGCGCTCAACAGTTAATTGTTCCGTGGGACGGAGCAGCTTATCTCAGTCTACCTCAGCTCGTTGACCCTCCGCTTCGAGATCTTGCAGAGTGGTGTGTCAGCTCAGGTTACATGTCGTGCTGAACTCCACTCATTTAGCTGCTTCACAGCATCGCAGTCCCATTTGCTGCCTGCGAAGAGATCAGACAAATATCACCAGTTCTGCACCACTATTTTTTCCTCTCAGCACCAGTGTTTCTGACAGACTGACTGCAAATTTGGAACTTTTCATTGTAGTAAATTTGAATATGTTTGCCTGTGTTCATCTTTGTTAATGCCACACATACATAATTTCATGAGTGCTACTAAATTAATTTGTGTTTATTTGTTTAAAACTGTGCTTTCATTATATGTTATATGTTTTTGGTGCAGTGGAATTTGTAAACAAATTCGCGTACTATCCATATGCGCTGCACACTGTATTGATTTGGTGCACATCAACCGCTGCCTGATTCTAGTTCCTCTGCAGCTGGCAGTCTCTCTGACCACTGCCTTCGCTCAGCCGTGATTCCTTTTTTCCTGCTGCAGCTCGTTCTCGTGACACCTACCCTCCTACCCGACGCATCAACGATACTTCTGTGATTACAGTATTTTTCCCATTTTCAGGCACTCCTGATTTTGAGACTACTAAGCCATTAAATTGCTTATGCCAATAACTACGTACTATAGTATTAGTATTACATGTGCCCTTACTTTTCCAAGTATTAACGTGAGACAATGAGTATCTCTAAGTGCAGTTGCATGGTAATTGTACATTAGAAGTGCGTGTGTAACCTATATTGGTTTGAGTGTTGTAGTGATGCTTGTATCCCATACATGTTCGTTAACTAAAAAATTTGGGTTGCAAGAACAGCTTACTGTATGTATATGTAAGTACAGTTGTAAAGGCGAGAAGAGTGGTCATGCAGTGCGCTGTGTGTGCAGGTGATGGCGGGGACTGGGGAGCTTGAGGTACTACGCATGTGCCGCTATTTGCGGTCACGCGTTGGCCCCACCAACAGTGTAGTGACGTATGGCTCCCACCTGGCCACGCACATGGCTCTTGGCCTGTTGTTCCTGGGTGCAGGCCGTTACACATTGTCCACTTCCCCCTCTGCTGTTGCAGCCATGATCTGTGCCTTCTTCCCCAAGTTTCCTACACACAGCAATGACAACAGGTTGTTTTCTATTTCATTAAGTAACGTTTGACATATTGGCCTACAGCATCTGAATTTTCACATCTTTTTCCTTTGCTAAATTGAGTTTTTCCTACATTAAAAGGGTTAAGTTTAACAAAAAGGAATTATTAAGTTTTATTGAAAATTGTATTTAAATACATATTCTAATTAAAGATAGGTACGAATATTGATGGAAATATATTGTTATACTGTATTATTAATAATTTAAATTATGTAAAATTACTTATAAGATGGTAAGCATTGTAGTATGTATTCTTGCATGCATACTCTTTAGTTTGTAGATTATTTACAACTTTTTGGACAAAAATTTTTGGAGTCTGAAGGTAAGCTAATCTTCTAGATTAGCATTATCAGATGTCTGACATGTTTAAGAAGTATCCTTCTAGTGACACTACTGTATTTGTGCCATGATACGACATACGTGAACTGCAGTAAATGGGATTTCATTCTTCTCACAAATGAAACATTAGAATTTTTAAACTGAAAGTGATATAATCTTGCTCTGATAAGTTTGAAAGTTTTACATTTATTTGGAAACAGTATTATAAGATACTCTGCAATAAAAACTATACGTACATACGTACCTACAGTAGAACCCCGATTTAACGAAATGCCACGGGACCAGAAAATGTTTACTCTAAATCAATGTTTTGTTAAATCCGACTTCATATTTTTTTACTCTTCCTCTCTCCCAAAAAAAAAAAAAAAATATGTAAGGTAATTCCTGTGGCGTGTTTCATTGGAATTTAAGGCGAACAAACTTTAAAAACATCCAGTGGAACATTTGGCGAGCATGTGCACGGTGAGTTGGGCCACCCGCGCGCCATCAACGCGTAAGAAGTGATAACTAACACTGCAGAAACGTCAATCTTTCCGTTTCTCTCCCGCCCGCTCCACTAACAAAATTCAGGAAATCCCCATGAAAAATGGTAAAGAAAAATTGCAGTAAAAACTGAATTAAAAGTTTGTGAGACAACTGTAAAATAACAATTAAATATGTGCTGTAGCAGATATTGTAGCTTGTAGGCAGCCACGCTCGTGAAACAAACTCGTTGTCTGCTTGCTAAAAATACTTTGCACTCGAGCGTTTTTTTAGCATCGGAAAAACAAACTATTTACATTTATGGTAGTAAATTCATTGTAAAATGTCTGCGTAAATATAATTACGTTTTTATTTTTTTATAAATTTGCTAGTTTTATCACGGGACATGACATAATTTATCGGTAATTAACACCATTAGTTGTGACTTCACACGAGAGCGCTGGTTCCAAACACGTTTGTTTTGAATGTTTAACACTGAAAACTCCATTTGTCATCCCGACGTATTTTTGTAATTACGTTAAAAATTACAAATACTTTCGTTCAGACCTAAATAATGTCAAACATGAGTGCGGCAGGACTTCTCTCGTAAACTGATTTCGTCGGAGACTAAAGAATTTAATACACTGTAGAGTAACTGGCCTCACCAGCCATGTGATTTCTTCTTTTTCTTTTCCATGTTAAGTGTTGTCTACGTGACCCCAGAGTTAGTCTAACACAGACCATAATGGCAGCCCACGCATAAGAGCCCCCAACTCACTAAGGCAGCTACCACTTGTGTATATTTTTTGACCCTATAGAATCATGTGCAATTGTGAAGTGAAGCCCCGCATTTCATTAGTTGCTCGGTCAGAACGGTGAGCCTGCCCGGCTTGCATCGTTTGTTCGCCGAAGTCCCATCATCATTTGATTTTGAATAAATTTAATTTGTTAATTAATTGTAATAATCTTTGCTAACATTAAGATCTGTGGATGAACTTTAGTCCTAAGAGGCTACTGAATGCCATCCTGAAGAAGGAAGCCATATTTTAATGTAAAACTTATGTAACTAATTAATTGTATTTATTGCGGTGGGCTACCTAGGGCTAGTGTTAGCTAAAACTCAATAATTGATAATTTTAATTATTTCAATCAAGTCAATTTTGTCGTAGAGACTCCTGACTAGTCTCATTTTGTTCAGATTTAAATTTCAGGAACTTTATCTAAGTACCTTTTTGTTGTAATATGTGAGCCAAAAGGTGTATTTAATATTCTCACTTTTCATGTCAGTTTGGGCTTGTGGATTGCAACAGGCATGTGACAGGCTGGCGCCTGTATGCCACAAGGTTTCTGGCGATGGCCGCAAATGTATTACTCCGCCAACGGCGCCTTTTATTGTTTCTTCAATTTTTGACTAACCTGTAAAAATTAATGTAAAGTGAGAATTTATGTATCAAGTATTAAGCGCCAGGAGTCATAGGATTTAAGTTGAAGGTTCTACGTAACCCATGTCATTAGTTATAATTAAAAATAGTTCCGGAGGGACATGTGCGCAGGGTTGGAGGCTATGGCACCCTTGGTCTGCTGCGCGTGCCCTGGACTCGCCCCAGTCTTTCCTGACCTGCTGCACGATGAAGACGTGTCGGGACCGCGGTCGTAAGTTCGCCGACCCACCCACGTGGTTGGGTAGTACACGCGGTGGATAACTAGCTTCTTTGAGATGCCATAGTTAAATTTTCAGTCTGTTTTACCTTTATCGACGTTAGCCACTAATTAATTGCGGTAGATTCAATTAAATTAAATGGCTTAGTATTTTCTTTGTGCGAATTCAGAAGGCGTTTGGGCGTAATGTGTGCGGGTCCGATGGAACTCTTTCAGTAACAAGTAACTCTAAAAATGGTCTAGCTGCAGCAACCCATTTATAGGAGTAGCCCACCGGTGGAGCGGTTTTGTTTAGTGATTCTGTAATGTCTGAATAATTTCTGCACTATAAAATGCCATCCTCCTAAAATTTAACTCTTTTATTTAACGACATGCTTGCACGCCTTCGAACCTACTAGTGAACCCTGAGAAGAGAGATCTCACTCTGCCGCACGTGATGCCGTGGTGAGATGTATAGAGACTGTGTAACTTTTGAGGTAATGTGGGGGCGAGTACCACCACAACACGTAGCGGGAAAATACATTTGTGCTGGGCCTTGCGACTTGTTTATAGCATGCATCGTTATGAATTAATTTTGTAAGGGGCGGGGATTGTTACAACTTAGGACTTTATAATGTGTAGGCCTATAGGTAATGTTAAAACTGTATTTGCGCATATTTGTAGGATTGTTCAAACTAATTATTTTCATATTAGGCGAAGTTAAGCAGAAATTGTTAAAATAGTATAAGCCTATATAAATGCTGCTGGTGACGAACATTAGGGGTGGCTTACTTATTTATTTAATGTAATATCTCAGTCTTGTGGGCTTGCTAGCTGGGCTCAATTGTGTTTTAAAAAAATGTTAGATCTATTTCTGGCCTAGTGTGTTTATTGCCCCTGTCCGATGATTTTTGTTGGCCTAGCCTTACAATTTTTAGTGCCTCTGCACCAATATTTTAGTGTCTCTGCCCTACAATATTCAGTGTATCTGCTCTACAATATTCAGTGTATCTGCCCTACAATATTCAGTGTATCTGCCCTACAAATAGTGCTTCTGCTCTAAAATTTATAATTCCTTCTTCACTGCTCCTTGATTTTTTATGCCCGTGCCCACAGTTTTGAGTGCACCTAACACTGCCCCATGATTTTTTGGGTTACTCCCACACATTTTTTAAAATGCAATTACCCTACAATTTTTTTGTGATTACTGTACCAAGTTTCTGTACCTCTGCCATGACCCTGCCCCTGCATTTTTTAGTTGTTCTACCCTACAATTTTATTTCTGTACATCTATCCGACTGTACCCTACCCTACAGTTTTCTGTACCCTTATCCAACAACTGTATCCTATCCTACATTTTCTGTACATCTGCTCTATGATATTTAATATACTTGCTTAACATATCAGTGCACCTACCCTACAATTTTGTTTACCTCTGCCCCATAATTTTAAATATATCTTCCTCACATTTCCTGTGCCCATACTGTACAATTTTGTTCTTGGGCCAATATCCTAATCTTTTCTGTACGGTACCTTTACCTTATGACTATTTTTAATGTCTGAAGAAGGTAAGGGGGTTGGGAAAGGGATCTCAACATTGACAAGTATGAATGGACAAACTACGACAAATGACAGAGAGAAAGCTGATATGCTGCAAGTTCAGTACTTGTCAGTGTTTGAAACAATGGAGTACTGGAATAGTGAGACAAATAGACAAAATGAAATGGATTGGGGACTTCCTCCAAGGATGGTGGCATAGGGTGAAAGGAAGGGTGACAGCAGACAACGAGGTGACATCAGGGATGCCACAGAGAAGTTTGCTCAGTCCGGTATTGTTCACCATTATGGCGAATGGTATGGTTATTGGGATTAGTGGCAAAATAAGATTGTTTGCAGATGACTGTCTTTGTACTTAGTGGCGGTCAGTAGAGTTAACTTGCAGGTAGGGCTGTGCGACATCCAAAATTTGATATCGACATTCAACATGAACCAGATGTCGATGAAAGTTCGACATGTCGATTTCGACAACATGTCGACTTCGACACCATGTCGATTTCGACACCATGTCGATTTCGACACCATGTCGATTTCCACACCATGTCGATTTCCACATCATGTCGATTTCGACATTGTGGCAATTTCGACACAATTTTTATTATTTCCCCACGTGTCGATCAAGTAAATATTGCCATACATTTTATTATATACAGCACTACCATGATGTTTCGTAAATTGATATTAGTATTTCGGATGACGAATAAATCATTGAAGCTGGAATGTATGTGTTAAAAATGTTGCTCAGGAAAGCATTATATTCATATTCAGTTTACCAAGCCTATAAACTGCTTGTTGATGTGCGACACTGCGGATGCGACCATTTGCTTTGCTAACGTTAGAATATAGGTCGTTCGGCATAAAGTGAGCACTAAAGATTTAACCTTTGAAAAAAGTCACTGGCCGTTACTGTGTATGATTCAACATTAACAATAGTTACCTTACTGCTTGTATGGTTGGCAGCGTATCGCAGTAAGTTGTTCCGTGTATTTTCCTATTTAAATACAGCAACACGGAAATAAAATGAAATAAATTTGACATAACTATGTTTTACATAATTAAAAACTTTGTTTTGTCAAACTATATAGATTCCTATCGACTCCACAATTTATCTTAAACGCCCAAGCATTAAGTGACGTGTCCAGATATGTTAGACATTTCCCGTCGTTGAGACGTTGCGCACGGAAAGATACGAATTTGCTGGAAAGAGAAATTTAACAGGGCTTTTTTGAGTGCTCACTTTATTCCGAACCGCCTATAGTATTACATGCGACAGGATGTTCAGCTTTAATCGTCGTGTTGCACCTATTGTGTTGTGGTAGTCGCCACGAGACAATAACACATAATCTGCCAACTGTAAAGGTGGGAGTTAATTAATAATTTGGCTTTAATATTTGAATAATTTTGTTTTCATTAAATGCTAACGGTCCTGTGTTTACATTCTTGTCTTCATATTGGCGGCTGGTGATAGTATTTTTTTGTAACTATGCCACCCCAATATACTTAATACATTAAAAAAAAGCAATAAACCATACATTGTAAAATAAATTTGTGTGCTGCATCACAGCCTTCATGCAAGTACTGGTAATTTTAAACTAGCCATACCCATGTGTTTTTTACAGTGTATCGTGGTAAACGTACAGTAAATACAATTACAATAACAAAACCACAGTAGATGTATTTTTACACGCTGTTGTGTAAAATAACCCGTTCTGTAAGGGTAAAAGAAAATTAGAATTATTTTGCTTTCGCGTTTGTGGCAAGAGTGATACCGATGAATAAGTTTTATTTTCTAAATATCAGTTTAACAATTTGTTTCGAGCTCATAAATTAGTTTAGCCAATGAATTTTTATATTTCGACAATGAGTAAATTTTCAACATTCATTTTAAACGACTGAAAATGTTTCTAGTCTTAGAGGATTCCAACCCATGACCTTCAGACTATCAGCTCAGCATTATAACCACAAGAACACAAGTATTCGATACACATTTAATCTCGTAACTTCAGCGGTAGAATTTTATCGATAGAATACATGAACAACTTATGTAATAGGATATTTTAGACTGATTGGAAATATTTTGACATACTGTACACCAATTACCAAGTTTCATTCCACTCTACGCGTATATCTGCTGAATTATATTCTACAAGCAAGCATAATATAGTACGTCATTGTATGCGACGATCTAGTTTTCAAAACCAAGTCATACAGACAACCAAATGAAAAACAAGTTTATGCACATAAAATATTTGGAATAGTTTTCTATGAAATAAATGATACACAAACTTAATTAATGAAGTGGCAGTTGTGACTACTTGAAAATATTATTCAAGAATTCAGTTAGGACTACAACTAAATCACAAACCATTTTAAGTTTGAAGTTTAATCTGCATATTAATATTTGCATAGACAATTCACAATTGAAGAGATTTATAACAAATTAATAATTGTGTTCGAGATTCTTAAACAAAGAAACAAAATTTGCATTAGATTTAATAGGAAATATTTGCACTGCATATTAAATGACGCAGATGGATTGTTAAAAAAATTATTGCATGCATAGCATAGTAAAATTTTGACATTTAAGGCCGATTTATATAAACACGAGGGCTGACAATGCACTTTTGTGTACAAATGCATATGTTTATGTGAAAGGGTTCATCCATATACCGTGGTTTACTAAAACCTACAATACAAGAATTAGTGTAATCGCTTAATTTCACTCGGTATACAATTTTAAAAACTTTATGGACCAAACATGAAACATCACTATTAATTTATACGTAAAAAAGGAAAAAAACTATTTTTGTTTAAGTTATTAGTAAAAATTCATGACAGTCATTGTAAAATTGTACATTGAAATACGTATTTTTGCAATGATAACGATGTGTTGATACAATGACAGTACAGTAATAAAACCAAAAATTACTAGTAATGTTACTTAATTTCTTTATATGTATATTTGAAAGTGTAATTTAACATAAAATTTTTGGTAAATATGTATGTACGTCTGTGTAGTTTAATCTCGAGTTTATAGTAATATTTGGATTTCTATATTCGGTATTTGTCAACGTGACTACATGTACCAATTTGTAAAATTATCAAACATTTGTACGTGTAAATTTTCACTTTTTTACAGCGTAGCATGTAACGCTTAGTTGTTATAAATAAGTTTACTTGTTAAAGTAAGCATTTAATTCCAAACTACTAAAAGCCGTTGCGTTTATCTATCGAAAGTGCATACACCTCAGAAACAGAAAACGTCTGTATGGTAGTTTCGTTATACCACATTTAATCCAAACATAATAATACCCTAAAATGGCAAAAAACACTTTTTTCTATCTACATTTCTCTGTACAGATTAGCATGTTATTTATTACTACGAAAAACATTATGTTATTCCATGTATACATAAAATTAAGTGTCCCGTGCATTATTCACTCACTCATCAACACACAGCCCTAACTACTAGACCTAAAAACATGAAAATTTGTGGGCGGTTTCTTTTTATCTTGTAGGCAGCCATTAATAAGGGATTTTTCGAAATTCGATAAGTAAAGTGGTGAAAAGGGGTGGAATTCATTTTTAGCGAATCCCAGACATCTCAATCTGAATAGCTACCGTTACTTTATTTACTTCAAAATATTGTCCAAGGAAATTTTTATTGGCAGATTTTTTTTTTTTGAAATTCGGAAATTAAGGGGTGAAAAACCATTAAATGTGTTTTAATCAATCTTGGATTCCTCTTAAACCAGTTGAGATATCAAGGTGATTTTCACTTCAAAATTATGCTTTATGAATACCACAAAATAATTTTCAGGCTTTTAAGAAATTCAAACTCAAAAGCTGTTTAAAAAATTAAAATATGTTTGCCATTAATCTTCCGTATCTACTAAACCTGGTCAGACATCGAGGTGGATTTCGCTTTAAAATAAAGCTTACTTAATTATCTAAATATTAATTCAAGATTTTTCGAAATTCGAATTTAAAAACCGTTTAAAAATAACACTTGTTTCCCCTAAATAATTTGAGTCTCCTTAAGCAGTTTTGTTTTAAAATTAAACTTATGTAAATATCTAAAAATCAAAATCAGAATTTTTTGGGTTCGAAAGAAGGAAAATGTTACTGAGCTCTCAAAAGAGTCAAGTCAATATGACCTAGGAGAAATAATTCAACCACCACCTCTGAGTATTAACGTCGTATATTGTTAATTTCTTAAAGATTGTTAATTGGGTAGTTTACTAAACTCTTGTCGTATTTTGTAGTTTTTAATTCGTGGTAAATGCTTCTTTTGCATAATTTTCAAGGCTAATTATTGTTTCATTGGTGATTTTAATGACTGCATAATCATTGTTATCCCGTGTATTTTATATGCATTTTGATTGAGAGTAAACAAATATTTCAAATTAACTATTTCATTTTTAACTAATAAGAGTTCCGTCCCAAATGAGCTCAGAAACGTTTATTTTGATTTCACGCAACAGTATGTTCCAGTGCTCGCTATCACATACGTACCACGTGTATAATTTTGTTTAGAGAAACCGTTCGTATAGAATACATTGAGTGTGTTAGTTACCGTGTACGGCGGTTCACTTATCTTTTGCAGAAAGCTCAGTGACGGTGTATCAAAAGTCTCAAATATCATAAACATTTGGCCGGATGTGATACAGTCCAGGGGCAATGTAATTTAATTTTCTACTGATAAAACAAAGATTATTATGAAAGAGTATCCCACTGGAATTACTTTTATCAGCGCACGTTTAGTGACATCTGACTAAAACCAGCACCGACACAAGGCTCAAAATAGATCGAATAACAGTTGGGGTGTCACACTTTCATTCCGTTTTGTTTTCAAATATTGATTCAATTAGAGTTGCGGCAAAGATGTTTTGGTCCGATTTCGTTCATCTAGGTTACTATAAAGTTTTATATTGCAACTAAAAAAATTTTTGAAAACATAAAAAAAAATTTTTCTTGCCTGCTACACACCTGTATAAAAAGGAAAGCTGTCCAAACGAGGGAAAAATAAAATACATCTGGATATTGCCGAGTTCCGCTTTGGAGGGTTTTTACTGCATTAAGAACTGTGTCTTATTTTCTTTTTTGTTTGAAAATTCCATAATGTATTTAATTTTAAAAAGTGTGCGAAGTAGGGTACGCACAAGTTAGACACAGCTTCCCACTATTTCGTTTGGTTTACCAAAACACTTGAAATAAAATAATTGCAGACAACGCCACGACAGTGATTATCATAATATGATACACAGTTACGTATTAGGTAATGTGTCCTGCTCCTTTTTCTATTTCAAGAATAAAATAAGGTTGTGAATTTTAAGAAAAATAGTAGCGGGCAAAACTCTGACCGTGCAGTTAGTATGACCAACAAATATTAACATTACCCATGACCAGTAGGTATTTTACTGCTATACCAAATTTATGAGGGTAAATTTCACTTCTACTTGCAAACCTATTCTAAGCGTATAGTGCGAACTGCTTGATTTAAATTTTACAAGCAGTCATAAATCTTATGCAATTTATTAATTTACTGTTACAGGTCTAAGAGAAGGCAAAAACAAAAATGCTGGTATTATAATACAGTTATAAAATTTACTCAAACTGAAAGAAAGGGAGTGTCAAATTTTCACTTTCACTTCACATTACATTGTATAAGCTAAAAATGAAACATTAGGCTACATGTGCACAGTTAGCCTTAAAATTAGTAATTAGCTCGCAGGTTTTCGTTCCTTTTCGCTTGAAATACTAACAAAATTAACTATTTTAGCTAGCTTACAGCATGAATTAAAAAAAAAAAAACGTAGTTTCATGTTTATTCTTATAATATAAATAATCTGTCAGAAAAGCTAAATAAAAAAACTATTTTTAATAACATATTTTCAGTTCAGATGAAATTCCTTATAGATGGACCAGGTTCTTGCGAAATGGTGAAATCTGCGTCCTTATTTCTACGATTGCATGAAATTTGAAATAAACTAAGCGGATGTTTCGATTTGAGATGCAATTTTATGCTGGCGGTAATCCCCTTAAGGCGACCGCCTATCACACGCTTCAAATGCATTGCAGTGTCCGTAAACAGGATTTTTCTACGAAGTATTCCACATGTGCCCATTGTACTAACATCGAAAAGACAACAAACACCAGACAAGCTCGGAACCTCATTATTAAGACACCGTGCTTATTAAAAACACTGTTTCTAAGCCCTCCAACATGGGTAAAAACGCGCTTTCCATACTGCTGTACTTCAAAATGTACTAACCGCATGTATGTGAAACTCAGATTGCGACCTGCACTGAACTTAGTTGCTCGTAATGGCGTCGCGGCATTTGATGCGCGCTTCAAGGTCAACCTTACAGCTCCGTAGTTTTTCAGCTTCTAATACGTGGGTGGTGGGTGCCCTTAATGCGGTTGACAACGTGTCCACACTATATATACTTGGCCTTTTGATCTTTTAAATATTATGATAAAGTTCTAATACGGACTCCCGCGGGTAGTAGTAGACTCGTGTATGGTCTCACAATCGTTTACATCAACACAAACAACGTTCGTCTCTTGACTTTCATTCGTCATGACGATATGAACGTCACGGAAAATAGTTGTAACTTTCAATAAAAATTATGCTGTAAGTTAGTGGTACAACGCTGAATTAAACCGAACGTAGCTCATTACATGCGACGCGATGCGAAGACAAAGATGAAACTGAAGCAAGAGACCGCGAACACGTGGACTGGACTGGACCCGCCTTACTTCAATTAGGAAAAATGTGTGGGATACCTTCTTGGCGTCAGTTCCCAGGCCCCAGCCCATGCGTGGCGTGTACTGAAAGCGAACAGAGGTAAATAAAGTAATATGAAGACGTAGCGAGTCCTATCCTGTCACACGCATATGCACAGAAAGGCAATACCCCACGACATATGTCGATTTCGACATATACGTCGGCCTCGACACGTGCGTCGACCTCGATACATGTCGACCCTCGACACGTATGTTGACCCTCGACACATGTTGATCCTCGACACATATGTCGACCCTCGACACGTATGTTGACCCTCGACACATGTTGATCCTCGACACATATGTCGACCCTCGACACATATGTCGACCCTCGACACATGTGTCGACCTCGATACGTGTCGACTCCGACACATGTCGACTTCGACACGTATC
This sequence comes from Medauroidea extradentata, assembly GCA_003012365.1. Taxonomy (NCBI): domain Eukaryota; kingdom Metazoa; phylum Arthropoda; class Insecta; order Phasmatodea; family Phasmatidae; genus Medauroidea; species Medauroidea extradentata. Next base: position 54,454 of record PNEQ01002802.1, on the reverse strand, counting down.
GACATCGACATATCGAAAATATTATCAGATAAATGTCGAAACATCGACACGAGTTACATGTCGATGTCGACTTCGACTTGTCGACATATCGCACACCCCTACTTGCAGGCAGACATTGACATGTTGTGTTTCTGGACTGTGGGAAACAAGATGATCAATGTTTGTGTTAGTCAGGTTTACTAGGAAGAGAGTGATAAGCAGAGTCATTTACAGATGGAGTGGATAAGAGATAAAAGAAGCCACACAATATAAGTATCTAGGGGTTGTGCTGCAAAAATGGGTGGAATGGGTGGTTACGAAGGAGAGCAGATCCTAAGTTTTGCTGGGAAGGGTACTGAATGAGGCTATAGCTCTGAGGTGAGGATGGGGAGGCTTACATTGTTGCCTAACTAAAGGGAGTTATAGAGGGAGAGGAAGCAACAGCCAGAAGATTGAGAGGGTGTAGAGGAGAATGGAGCTGAGTAGGCAGTCTATGTTTGTAAGGTCAGCAAGGGAGTGCAATGTTTTGCAGGATGACTGTTTTTTTTTATTCATTTATTTCTTAGCCTCCAGTATACATCCGTACAAATGGACAGGAGTTGGTGACGGTGAAGGAGGTTGGTAGGTTCAGGGATGTTTTGAAGAGGATTTTCTAGAGGTGGGAACATGTGATCTTACCACCATGTGGCAGCACAGTTGTGAGCATTTGTTTATTTATTTTGTCTCTGCTACGCATTTATAATTGTGCTACCCTACAATGTTCTGTACTTCTGCTCCATGATTATTTTCAATGTCCTTGCCTCACGTTTTTAATAGTCCTACCGCTACAATTTACTGTTCCCCTACCCTTCAGTTTACTGTACCTCTACCACATTATTTTTAATGTCACTGCCTCACATTTATAGTACTCCTACCTTACAGTTTTCACTACCTCCGCCCTATAATTGGCAATGCTCCTGCTTTATTGTTTTCTGTACCCCTGCCCAAAAATTTTTTGTACCCTACCCCACAATTTCTCGTAAGGTAATTTTCTTAAAATTAAGTCGTAACTTTAAAATATCCTTTGGAGAAAAAGTTAAGCAACATATTAAAATAGGCGTACTGTAAAAACTGTAAAATTGCTCATTTTCTTATCCTATATCTTATGCAGCATTCTGTACCTTTGATTACTGTATTTCTGCACTTGTTATGTAGTGCTGACGTTTTCGTACTTAGTATTATGCACACATTGTGAGGTACAGTAACTTAAAACTTGACTTGTAATGACAAACTATGTCAATCATCACAAGCCAATATAAGAAATTGACCTTCTACGATTTTTGACCAGTTCCCATATTATGATTGTTTTAACATTTCTTCGCAAATTGCCTGTGAAAGGCACCTAATGTGCTAAAAACATTTTGGACGAAATCGTAACACAGCATACAATACAAATGATGGGTTCATTTAAGTAATGATCGCAAATAATATAAATGTAGTTTTGATTAGTTATCAGATGCTCAATTTATTGTTTTCGTACTACACTTCATTGAACTGCAAGTAAATTCTACTATTCAAACAAGAACAACATGCATGTTTATCTTTAGGTTAAGTAACCTCTCCACTATTTACATATACATAACTTTGAGTACACTACAAAATTATCTGTTAGACTTTGTTCGTAACTTCTTTGATATAAATTAATTCTGAAAACAATAGAACTCGTTCACTTTCTTTAATACTCGATTTTTACGAACAAGAGCAAAAAATTATATAATAGTTTAGCATAGGCCCAGAGGGTTTGTTTGGAACCAGCATCATTGTGTGACGTCACACTAATGGTGTCCATAGAATTAGTAGAGCGCGCTGCACTGCAGCGCATTCTAACGGAGACGCGAAGCACTATTTGTGAATTAGTTTCTGTGCTGTCCATCGTCACGCTGTAGAGACTGAATACGTAGATGCTCGTTCACTTGCCAGTCGCCAGGATGAGGATATAGGCGCACGCTTGTTATGCAACACAGCATCGCTCGCTTGGTCGCGCCTGCACATGCTTCCTGTCTAAGCTTTTAAACTAGCCCTTCAATGATTATGTGTTAATTTTGCTACTATAATCAGTTAAAATTTCAGTTTCAACTTAAATTACCATTTGCATTCGGACATTGACTGACCCAATATTACACACAATCAAATCACTTTTACCCAGAAGGAACTTTTATGTTTACTAGCCGTATGCATTTATATTATTTACCTATTTTTTTTTCTAGTAAAATACAGGTAAGTAGTATGTCCTAAGATGCAGTATTTATGTGAGTCTCAGACAGCATCGAGTATAAGATGCACCCCACTTATAGAGCTACAAATGTTAAAAAAAATTTATAGTGTGCGAGTCTAAGATGCGCTCTGGCCTTTCTTTTCAAAACAAGTCCGACCTTGCTGTTATGTGAACTGTCGCTTGTCGCCCCACCAGCCTAAAGCAAAGGTACACACAGGCGTGTTGTTTATAGAAATGGCAGCTGCTTCGCCACCTCCCTCCCCCTCCCCAATAACTGTCCGTGTCCGATAGTCACATGCAGCTTGCATCCTGTCTTGCTGCAGCAGAGCCACCTCTTTATCATCCTCCCTTCCCCTTCAAGGTCCCTGCCACCTTTGTTACCGTGTGTGGCAGAAGATCCGGAAGGGAAAGGGGAGATAGAGACTGCACTTTTTTTCCCATAAAATAGAACTAAAAGGACAAGCAAGTCCCTCATTTCATAAAAGAAGCAAAACTTAGAACAACTCCACTGCAATTTTTTTCCATAAAAAAAAAGATGAAAAGGACAAGCACATCTCTCATTTCATAAAAGAAACAAAAATGCCAGTGTTATCTCGAAACACGTTTCACACTCTCAGTTACAACTTGCCGCTTAAACTTTGTATCGTATGATTTTCTACTAGCGCTCTCCATATTGCATACCTACAGCTAAGCACAATAAATCTCTAGTAAATGCGCCGCCGCACAGCCATCTGCCAGTGCAGGACAGATGGCTTTGCTGCCCCCTCCCTCTACCAATGCATGAAGAAGGCAGTCTGGAAGCAGCGGCCGCGACGGACGGAACGAGAGAGACGTGGTGCGCTTCGGGACTCTAATTCATCCAGCGAGAAACGTAACGCGCGTGTGCAACTATCCGGCCCATTGTTTTACTTTGTTTTGCCATTTGGAACTGGCTCGCTTAAGGCCCTAGGGTATGGGGGTGTGGACCGCCCCATAAGTGTCCATTTAAGGTGTAGTTTTCTCCACGTCCTCCCTATTTTTCCCAATACGCAGCTGTTTTGACTCGCCAGGTGAGAGAGGGGCATGCCCGCACGAGCAGACCACGACCCATAGAGCCTCGTGTTCCCGGCTACACACTTAACCGGGTGGCGCCCAGAGCTTTCCAACGCAGCTCCATTCCTACCTCACTCTGACCAGACACTGCGTCAAGTTAAATAGCAACAAAGCAAGTGTATAACAAGGGCGACAAAAAAATTGATAACTTGGCCACTGTGGAGAGTGTTGTCACCGTTTGTCTATGCCACACGTCTTTTTTCTGTGTTATTGTTTTTGAGTTCAGACAGTACCTCTTGACCTTGACAACTCGATCGCTCGGTACTTAGGGCATGTGGCTGTGCGCTTTGCTGCGGTGTTACAACGGCCTAAGACTCAAATACAAGTTATTTTCATTACCGTTCGTGATGTGAATGAGACGGGGTTTTTGTTCATGCTTATTTCTAGATTAATGATGCAATATTCCACTTTGTAATTAAACGCTAGCAAATCACGGAGCAAAAGTTTTTTTACTAAATTTTTTTGTCTACATCTCTCGAGAAGTCCCAAAAAATGTGCGTCTTAGAAGCGAGTAAATACGGTAATCAGATTTCATACATTTTACACAGAAATGTTTCCAGAGCAGCTGCTGTGTCATTCTGTTTCATTTGAAATGTATGTTTGCCTTTAAATTTTTTTTAAGATTAAACTAAAATCTATATGTTTAAAAAAATTGTCCTGAACTTGTTAAACCTCTGTAACCTGTTTTTATACTTGTGCTGCTATACTGTATATTATTTTCATTGATATAATATCTTCCACATAAAATTGTAATAATGTTTTTTGATGTCAGTGAAAATCTCTTGTTTAGTATGTACAGTACTTTAATAAGGAAGTACTGTAAAGTATTTGCTAGAGTTTTCTTTATGCCTGCAACTAGCTGTCCCATTGCGGCTTCGCCCGCGTGTACTTTAGAAAAGAGTAACTAACTTTTAGTGATATTATATTCTATATTCACTGTTTATCTTTAAAACATCAAATACAAACAGATTTGTCCAGTCCACTGCGCTAAGCGTACTTTTTTTAATTCATCTTTATTTCTCTATAAAACAGCTGCCCGGCTGCAGCTTCCACCACAAAACAGCTGCCCGGCATTTAACAGCTAGTGTACTCAATAACAGTGTAAAGAGCGGGCACAATACGCTTGTATGTCGTCATGTAATTCCCATCGCAAAGTCTTGCACGGGATACAAACCCGTAACCCCACCCCTCCCACACCCCAAACATTATACAATACCTGAGTTGTCAGCGAGTGTTTTCCTAATTTTTTTTTCCGTGGTCGCAAATTAGATAGAAACAATCCTTGATGCGGATTATATATAATGCTAAAATTTCAGCTCGATTGGTGCAGAACTTTTTGAGTTTTTGAAGCGTACACGAACCAACATAACATTTTTATATATATAGATAAATAACATATCCCCCCCGCAACTCCACAGACTTAACTACAAATTATTTAAGACAGGCCATGAGAGTTATTTCGCGTGTACAGGCTATAGTCCAAAGAGGTTTAACTATAAGCAAGAAATAAAAAGGAAACTAATTTTGAACTATTTCAGGTGTTACGAAAGATTATTCTTAAACACGTTTTATTTTTTTATAGGCTTTCAAGGACGAATTTTGAAAAATCCTGAAATTACTTTTTAGGTATTTGCGTAAGCTTCATTTTAAAGAAAAAATCACTTCAATATCTCAGGTGGTTTAAGAGGAAGAGAGGATTTACTGTAAAAGAATTAAACGGCTTTTCACCTCCTTAATATAAAAATTTCGAAAAATCCTGAAAATTGTTTCTAGACATTTGTATTTGGACCTAACGAAGTGAATAAGACGACGATAGCCCGTCGGGTTCGAAAAATATCAAAGATTTGCAAAAAATACATTTCACCCCGTTTACCACCTTAATAGCCGATTTCAATATTTCCTTTCTTAGTGCGCACCTACGCCACAAGGGGAAACTTTCCTTAAAATTTAACGTTTCTAGGTCCAGTGGTTTGGGCTGGGCGTTGATGATGAATGAATGAATGAATGAATGAGTCAGTCAGTCAGTCAGTCAGTCAGTCAGTCAGTCAGTCAGTGAGTGGGGCACTTCCTTTTATATATATAGATTAAAGCAATTTTTTTCATTATTTTGAATGTACTGTAAGTCATCCTGAGCTAATTACTGGTACTCCTGTTTTTTTCCCCTCAATCATAAATTCTACCTCACTCTCCACACTCTTCCAACTCTTTTTCATTCCTTCCAAATGTTAATCTTTAATATACTTAGAAATGTAGGGATAGAATTTTGAACTCTGTGTACTGTATTTAATTTTAAAATAGTTAAATTTCGGTGCTCAAGGCTTGAAGGTACAAATTGGCAAACATCTTAAGAGGGCTATGTACCGGATGTAATTTTCTGCGTTTAACGCGCAGAGACAGTGAAGCGATAAGGTTCAGCTTTCCACACTCGACGGTAACAACATATTCGCGGCATGCCAAACTGGCGTGCAGTGTTTTCGTACTTGTCTTTTTCCTACGCGACTTAAAGCAGCGACCCTAGAATATTATTAGAGGAAAGTTTGTAGTAAAGACCAACACATGCTTCTAACGTTGAGAGGTGGTATTTTTCCAGTTACGCAGGCTAAAAAATGCAGTTTTTAGCCATTTTGAGGGGCCCTAAAAACATGTTTCTAATAAGCATGTTGCATTTTTAAAATGATAGAAACATAGTTTGAACTGTGTGTTCTTTTCGTAGATAAACATATTGTGAATAAGTTAAGGAGCTTTGCATAGAATAGAAATGGCGCAGCACACTGCAACACCGTTCATGCGTCAGGTGCATAAGCCTCTTAACTTTGTTTAAGACAAGCTTAAAATTATAAGTGGGAATTTTTGTCATCACTGAAATCTGAGAATAATGCTGTCATTCATCTTTTGAAGGTGGTATGTCTTTTGAAACTTCTTTTAATATAAATTTTCTTTTGAAGAAATGCAAAACTTTATGAATACTCTAAAAAATGTTAATTAAGGGTTTTTTTCTGAATCTATACAACAGTATGTACTTAGTTATAAAGTCATAGGAGTTAACTATTGAGTATATTATGTGAGGCAGAAATATTGTACAGAAGTTTTCATTAGAATTTTGTTTGTATGCCAGGTACCATCTACAAGCGTTTCGTCACCTGTATGTACTAGCTGTGGAACCCAGGCTACTGCTGCCAAAAGACATAGAAACTGGGGAAATGTGCAATGTGCATTTGAAAGTGGTGTATTTGGACACGCCTCACTATCGTGATCAGCATGTGCGGCTACGAGCACCATGCTTGCTGCCTGAACTTAGCAAGCTGAAAGAGGTACTGTAAACCTCAAAACAGGTTGCCTGATGCCCTGCAGCTGAAATTACCACTTTTAGTATGTTTCTTTTGTTACAGGTAAGAGTCGAAGATGATCGATATTGGACAATTGTCTTCCGCAGAGATAGGAATTGGGACCAGTTAATGTAAGTGTATTTTGTTTTATAAATGTTTAGGATTATTTTGAATTCATATTTTAATGCATAAACTGACAAGAGCAAGGATACTGTAAAATATATTTATGGTACTAACTTAAATCAAAGAAGGAAACTTCTTTCTTTAGGTGTTGTAATGTGTACAGCTTCTCGTAGTAGTAGTAAATTTGAAATTGTATTTTGCAGTTAATCAGGTCATATGTTCCAATAAATAATTTTTGTTACTGTCACAGTAAAGTACTTGAATTAAATGTTCCACGTTAACAATCTTGCTTGTGAAGTGTGTGCTTTTTTCAAAGTACATACAGTACTTTACTGATTGGTACAATTGTTTGGTGTTAGTGTAGATATGAGTTTGCTAATACTAGCTACATTAAAAACTCTTAAATTAAAATGCAAATTTTTATAATACAGTAGAGTCCCGCAAACTCGGCACTCGATAACCCAGCAGTCCGGATAACTCAGCCACACTCTGACAAGGGGAAAATCCCAGCGCGCAGACTCGTTCAAGGTCCTGTATTCCTTTGTCTCGCGCCACATTCCCACTCCTCCCCACATGTCTGGCACCGGCGCGTGCTCAACCATTCAGTGTTCAGTCTACCTGTAGCCTTTGCCAGTGTTAGTCAATTTCTTAAGTGTGTTGCGCATCTCGGTGTGAGTGACTGAGTTTAGGGTGCTAGACAGTACCCTGTGATGGCATCTTATGTTAAAAGAAAACAAGTGAACGTGTCTATGGAGCAAAAGTTGGCGGCATTAAAGAGACTTGATAAGGGAGAAAGTGTCAGTGCTGTAGCTAATGACTTGGGAGTCTGCAAAGGTATGATTGGAGACTGGAAGAAGAAGCGGACAGAAATTGAGTCGTGGTGTGTTAAGAGAATGTGTACAGAAACATTGAAAGAAAGGAAAAGTATGAAAGGGACTCTAATGAGGTAAATGAGGCACTGTACATTTGGTTTCGCCAAACAAGAGAGAAGGGCACGCCAATTAGTAGGCCAATCTTGCAAGAGAGGGCCTTGAAATTTTATGAAGAAATTAAAAAAGACAACGATCCTAAATTTGTTGCAAGCACTGGCTGGCTTGATCGCTGGAAGAAACACTATGGAGTCCGTCAGCTTAGTATTTGTGGGGAAAAACTACCTGGGGACACAGAGAGTATCTTTCAGTTTAAGGAAAACATGCAGAAATTTATCGAAGTTGAAGGTTTGACCGGAGAGCCATTGTACAATTGTGATGAAACAGGGTTAAATTTTAAACTGTTACCAGCGCACAGTCTTGCTTTCAAGGATGAACAGTCAGCCCCAGGTTTTAAAAGGAGCAAGGAAAGGGTAATAATTCTAGCTTGCAGTAATGCAACAGGTGAGCACAAATTAAAACTTGGTCTCATTGGAAAACCAAAGAAACTACGTGCATTTAAGCACATTGAGATGGGTAAACTTTCAGTTTGGTACAGACACCAGTCACATGCCTGAATGAGCTGTGTAATTTTCAAAGAATGGTTCCATGAAGAATTTGTTCCCTCTGTTGAGCAGTTTTTAAAATCTAAGAACCTGCCAAGGAAGGCTATTCTGATTTTGGACAACGCATCTTTGCACCCAGACATTGAAGAGTTAACAAATGGGGACATACGAGCAATGTTTTTACCACCCAACGTCACAGCATTATGCCAGCCAATGGACCAAGGAGTTTTGGTTAGTCTCAAGAGAAGATATAGGCGCAAGCTGTTACCATCCCTTCTTTCTGCAAACGATGATGGCCAAGGTCTGATCCAAAAATTAAAGACAATTACATAATCTATTGGATGTTGTTGAATGGGTGGCAGATGCCTGGAACGAGTTAGAGTCATTAACTTTAGTTCGTTCCTGGCGAAAACTCCTTGATCATGAGGGAAATGAGTTTGTTGAACAAGATGCAGAAAATGTAAACTTACTCGACCTCCTGAAAAGAGTTCCTGGATGTGCAGAAGCAAATGAAAATGACGTCGAACAATGGTTCCAGAATGATACAGAGGAAGACATTATGAATGATGCAGAAATAATTGCGGCTGTCATAGTTAATGAACAAATGCCGGAAAATGATGAAGACATTGACGATGAGGACATCACCGTACAAACTCCTAAAATATCACATAGTGAGGGACTAAAGGTTGTTGAAACCGCCCTTCAGTATTTTGAACAACAAGGTGCGTTGTAATGGACTTACTGTTCCTTCGTCGTCGTCGTGATGAAGCAGCAAAACGCAGAGCGCAGTGTGTAAAACAACAGGACATTAAATATTTCTTTAAAACAAACTAGGCAGTGTTGCAAAGTCGGCGAGTTAATTTTTTATTATACTAGACTGTTTTATGCTTTAATGAAATATTTTTCTGACTTCTGTCTTATTATGTAAATTATTGTTCACTGTGTATTCGTTAATGTTCATTTTCATGTAGCAAAGTGTCTATGCCTTCGTAAAGTACGTACTTTTACTTCGTCAGCACAATCTTATTTTATTCCTGATAACTCTGCGTATTCACAAACTCGGCCAGCCTTTGGTCCACATTAGGCCGAGTTGTTGGGACTCTACTGTACTGTAGTGTTACCTAGCAATTTTCTATAGATGTAGTATGAATATAAATCCAGCTGATACTATACGTACTATGTATTGTCTGTTTAGTAACTTGCTCCAGAACAATCATTCTCTTGATGTGAAGCTCAGAATTGGATGTTTGTCATACACAGAGGATCCTCAAGGGTTCCGCAGTCTTCTTGCTCATGCTCTTATTTCAGACAAAACAGTTCCATGGTTTGTTTTGGTAAGTTTGCATGAAAATTTAAAGTTTAAATGTTGTGGTACATTACAGTTAAGGTAACTTTCATTTAAGTCAGAGCACTTCTTCAGTAGCCATACATATCAAGGCATTATGTTAGTGAGGAACTGAATCCACATATTCTTGTTGTTCAGTGTGTTTTAGTTTGTGACCTGGGAACGTGTTTCCACAGCACACTGTCCACTTGAAGTTGCATAACTCTTCAAATGTAGTCTCAACGTGTAGGTTATTTGTGACTTATTTCCAGGCCCCCTGCCTTACGAAAATAGTTTGAAATGGCTGTTTCTACAACATTATACTATGCAAAGCAGAGGTCTTTCATAACTTGCACTTCCTGCATTTAATATTTTCATTTTACATTTCAATGGTGTTATGCAGATGGCATCCAAGCCACAAATGTAAAGGGCAGACAAAAAACAAGCTTCTGAATTAGTATGCATTGATACTACAATAGCTAAGCAATCAAACTCAAGAAGATGTAGGGTATTTGAAAATGAGATGTAATAATAACAAACAATATTAAAGTAACAATTGTTTATGTTCTACTTCGTCAAGCGTGGGATAGTCTCTTTCCGCATAACACATTCATTTAATGTAACATATAGGGCAGAAGTTGACACCTATAAACTCACTTCAGCTAAAAAATTATCCAATGATCCATTTCACACAATCCATATTCTTTGCTGTTCAAATATCAAGAAACAGCACAGGTAGTTTTTTTAATTTTTATTTTTGACTTATACTTGAACATCAAAACTTGAAATCCATTTGCAAAATACACAGATGCCAGCTATGCTAGTTTCGTGGAAACTGGCTCAGCCTTCCTTTTCTTCTTGTTCATAATCATTTTAAATAAAAAAAAATATATTACAGAGAACCAATTTTTAATTGTAGTATGCAAGCTATGGTTGATGTAAGCCATATCTGCTGTTGTAACATAAAGCTACATTTTACATTTGACGCCCCACCGCTATGTTATTATATGACGCTCGCCTCCCGAGCTTGTCCCTTTTGGAGGTTAAGCCTCACTAGTGTACCTCAGGTCTCGCTTATGTTAACGTAATTTTCCGATGCCATATTTTGTAGATGTAAGAAGAGTTATGATGTTTTTGTACTTACCTGACGTCTTAATAACGTCCTGAGATGTAAAAATTTAAGGTTATAAATATGTGCCACGTGTTTTGTAAATAGTAACCACAGTTGCCAATGCCAGGACTGAAATACGGCAAAACGGACGTAAAATAATAATAAACACGTTTTTAAATGCATAAAAGATCTCTGTAAATAAATGAAGTGTATTCTTGTTATGAAACAGTGTAAATGTAATGTTATTTTTATTTTCACGGCATCGTTGTTGTAATTTTGAGACCTGCAGGGAAGTTGAGCGCCATTTTTCCCGATCACGTGTTTTGTTTGTAAGAAATGCGTGGGTGTTAGGATGGCGACCCTGCAGCAGCAGACATCCCTTCCACCGCCTCCGCCATCTTACCACCCACTTAACGGGACTTTTTCCCTCCCAGACCCCCTAACTCCGGGTATAAAAGGGGCGCGCTGAGCCCAGTTTCTTCAGAGTACGCTGGCA
>PNEQ01002802.1:18854-43175 GCA_003012365.1 Medauroidea extradentata | reverse complement strand
GTAGGGACTGGCTTCTTGCAAATGGAGCCCCCCGCTTCCTCGGAGGCGACTTCTTGCTAAAGGGAGACCCTCCACTCTACCGAGGCGACTTCTTGCTAAAGGGAGACCCTCAACCATCCTCGAGGCGACTTCTTGCTAAAGGGAGACCCTCAACCCCCTACCGAGGCGACTTCTTGCTAAAGTGAGACCCTCAACCATCCTCGAGGCGACTTCTTGCTAAAGGGAGACCCTCACCCCTCTTACCTGTACACTATTAGGGCCGTGCCGAGAGAAAGGACGAAGGGGACGCTGTCACGCATATCTCCCGCGTCGCGGCATAAAAGGGAACACACCCTATAGTACGCTATAGCCACCGCGCGGTGCGCTACTCCCGGAAGTATTGTATTATCTATGAGTTTGAGGAAATACCACGTGTATCAGGGCGCGTATCTATAAAGTATATGTATCGCACAGCATCCGAGTATATGGACCAGTATATTTCAGATTAAGAAGTTTCATGTAATTCAGTGTATTATTGTGTCATAAAAACTTGTGTATAGTGAGTGTAATTCGTGTGCAATCTGGGACATAATACATCAGTGCCATCCGAATATTTTGTCATTATTGTTATTTATCTCTTATCTCTAAATGAGTAATACCCCGGAAATCCTAGAGATACATGTTAGTGCAAGTGAAATCAGAGCTTTACATGGACCTAGGGAAAGGGCCGCCCTTGAGAGGCGACAACACGTTCAGACACCTATATCAAACCCACATTTGATACCGTCCCCTCAGAAGATTCCCAGACCACAGTTATCGTTTGAGGACTTCTGTCGTGAACAATATCGTGCGCTCACGCACTCCCGCCCCGACGAGCAGAATTTGCCTCCCAGAGGACGTCGCCCACGCAAACGCAACCAACATAGTCTTAGTCGGATCTTACGCCGCATGACCCGCAAACCACCCCAGCTCTTGAGTCCTATCAAGACGCCGCCCCAAGACGCCCCTCCGGCGCACCAATGTGTCCAACAGCTTAAGAGCGAGGCGCGGCAGGAACCCCAGTCCCTGAGCGAACGCAAACAACGATTGCTGAGGGAGTTGTTATAACATACCAGGTGAGTGAAGTATAAACTGACCCAAGTAAAGAAGCGCTCCGCCCCCTTCTGCACGATCCGAGCGTGGCTCCCCTCAGCTCACTCACTGAGGCACGTCTCGGGCCGAAACCCCGCGATCTCCGAGGGACACAGCCCGTCTTAGCCGGCAACGGCTTCCTTTCACATCCTCCCTCAGAGGCGACATACCGCAACCGCAGAAGGGCTGCGTCGAGTCACATTGTCCCATACATTTAAATGTAAATGTGATTGTAAACTATTAAATGTGTAGTGAATCCTCATTTTGAGTGGTTTTCTTCTCCCTTGTTAAGAAATTTGTACATTGTATAGTGAACTAATATAAAAAAAGTTTGCTATTTTATATTTACCGTTATGTTTTTATTTCTATGACTAACAAGAAGTACATACCATATTTCACCGCATGATCGTCACATATTTTTTGCCCAATTTAATGCAAAAAATCGTAGGTGTGACCATTATTCGAGGAAAACTCCCGTGGTAAAAAATTTTTTTTATAGTTCTGTAAAAATTTTTGTCACTGACCTAATTTGTATCAAAGTAAGTCAATATTTTTGCCAGAAATATTGATGTATGAACTCTGAAACAACGACTAAATTTATATATAACTTACTAGACCCTGGAGGTTATTTTGGTTTTTTTGGCAACCTAATTTTGTGCATGATTAAATATGCACATTTGGTGGGAACACATTTTGTGATCAGCAGTATTTACTGGTACTAATGTAGTCAAAATTGTGATTAAAAATTTACCAGTAAATATGCACTTTTGGTTATTAGAAAACCAATCAGTACTGTAGTTTCCTCAAGTTCCGTTCTCTTGAAGTTTTTGTTTTTGGCCTCTGCTAGTCATACTGTAAAAAATACAATTTTTTTTTGCCAACTGACATTTAAAAATATTTATGAAGTAGAAAATGATTTACATTAACAAAGGAGCAGTTTTGTTTTATTTCCGCTACTGTTTATTACTGTTGCAGTGTTTACAAACTTCATTTATTTTTGCAAATTCATAGACATGCTATGTTCAGTTGGGAGTTTCCACACGTGAGGAAAAAACACAAGATGGCGGACTGTTAAACTACGTAGTAGCATTATGATCCACTTTCATTCCAGCTGAATATTTTGGTACTAACTATAATTGATTGTTGCTGCAACTCTTTTGTTATAGTAGCATCGTACTTCGTACTTGAACGTAGTTAACATCTCTGGTGCAGAAACGTAAACAAAACATTGTGGTAAGATGATTATGCAATGAAAGTATTTTTACCATTTCGGTCATCTTAAAAATTAGATGCGACGATTATGCGATGAAATATGGTACAGTCAACTCCCGATTTAACGACGGTTCACGGTTCCCGGGAATAGGGTCGTTATTAGAATTTTAACAAATTTTCGGCGATCTCCGACAACTAAAATGTTGACATTTACAGTTTTTTTATCATTGAAATGATAATGAAACATAAATATCGTCGGCAACGTAGAATAAGTGCCAGCAATGTCGGCGTTTTGAAACTATTTGCAAGGTATTATCGCAATGTTGTTGGTTGATATAGTAAAAATATTTCAATACGATGAATGTATGTCATGGTTGACATCTAACAATTTTCTTTGACACACTACGCACAAACTTTTCGAAACGGTAATTCTAGTTGGCACAACATAAGTTTTGATAAAGCTGTTTGCCTCCTGGGACCTCGTCTTTGCAGCGAGCGACCACACGCATGCACGCACACACACACGTACAATAATTTGTGTGCCCTAGGACCTATCTGGATAGTTCAAAAACAACATACTCGACGTGGCTACTGCACACTTGTGCCATTTTTGACCACTACCTAGTCACAGCTCCTGACGCTCGCTCAGCAGATGGGACTTGATGATAACACTACTCCCTTTGTTTTGCAGTTCTTTCACTTCTCTAGCTCGGCCGGTGAAAATAATCTGTTTGTATAATGATTCTACACTCTGCACGAGTTATTTACACACTTCACCAATGTGCATGGAGAGGGATTTGATACTCAGTTTCAATTTGTTCGCCAACAGTAAACAATTACAAACATCTAGATGTTGATCATTTTTAATAAACTTGGATAACACATCCACAGAACAACTTTAAACCTACACAATGCTGTTTCACATTTTCTTTTCACCGACGTAGACAAGTGCCACAGCTTTTATTTACGGTCAAGCCGATTGCGTGTGCGTGCGTGTATGTGGATGCAAGCGCACGTGTGAACTAGTGACTCACACCAGACGCACTGTTGTCAAGTGTACTGGCCTGCGCTGTGCAACGCACGTATGAGACATGCACCCGACTTTTGGTAGTGTCAATAACAAACTGTCTGCTTTCACTTTTCAAAAGAATAATGATTTATAAATATTACTGTGTATACATAATTAAAATACATAATGGTAATTATATTTAATAGATTTTAGTTAACAAAATGGAAAATGTAATGAAGCTTAAATAAACACAAGGTATAATTGTAATATCACAGACAGAAAGACAGACTACCGTATCCAAGGGCACGAGAAATTAGTGGCAAAATAGTTACAGTGCGCACATGATGAAGGCCGCCTTCCGTTATTCACTGATTTCACTGATATCACTGACAGTTCGCCAGTGTCCGTGAACAATAAGGGAATAGCGTTAGTAATCAGCAAAATATTTTCACTGTCAGTAAATTGATAATATCGGAACATTAAATCAGTAAACAATACTGCATTGTACGTTGCCTAGCAACCACATCTCTGGCATATCTGTGGTTTCATTCTTGCGATAAACTGTCATGTTTATTTTGTTCGTTGTATAAATTGTATTTACTTTAATAATAAAGTTGGTATATTTTTAACATATTGATACATCTAGCACGACGTACGACTGATACTGTTTTCTTCGTTTTTTCACGACGCAGCTTATACATTGTGTGTATTTAAGGTTTGGGAAGCTGTATCCATTATTTTTAAATGCATAAACAAGGTACGATTCAACCTCTAAACATTATTTAGTCTTTGCAAACTGCACGACGAATGCTTCTGTAACTATAAACAGACGCTAAATAAACGTATATACATTAATAGATACCCACTTTGGCCCTTATATATTAAAAAAGACTCGCCCTATAGTTAGATAACTTCAACTTTTAAATTTCCGCCAAAAAATATTGGTTTACTGACAACACTGATGCTCTGAAGTGCCAGTAAAATCAGTAATCTCAGTAAACGGATGTAGCCTCGCTCAGGGTATCGTCATCAACTGACCGTCAGTGACTATCAGTGCCGTCAGCAATTTCGGAACCATAGCTGACATCACTGAAAACAATGGCCAGTGAAATCAGTGAATAGTGGAAGGCGGCCGAAAAAGGGGTGAGGGAAAGCAGCGGGTGGGTCGCAGACCGGCTGGGGGGTGGGAAGGGGCGTTCGGGCCGGCCGCGAGGCTCAGGGGGTGTATTCCCGTCTCCCGAGTTTTCCTTCGCTCTTTTCACTCCCTGCTGCTGACGTCACATGGAGGAGTTAAGCCACAGAGTGTTGTGTACAAGCTCACGCGCCTTAAAATTTGCTACACTAAACACATCAGAAATAGAAAACTATTCAGTCTATTGACTTCAAAATTTTTACAGTATATCTATGAACTATCCTGCCAATGATACTGTATGTTAAATTTCTGTATAGTATATCCATTAGTTAATTTTTAGAAAATATTCAACATTGTCATGTTTGCTACCGAGGAGAAGAAACTGCAGGGCAAAATATAGAAAGCATAGAACTTTTTTGTCTTTCGAAATAGATGGGGGATATCAGCAAACGAATTAAAAAGAAAACTCTATATTAAATTTTGATACTGTTTTTAAAGAATTCCATGAATGGGTATTCGTTTTGTGCTAGGTAGAAGTTGGAGAACATTTCATCCGTGCGTGGGATATATAGGCGAACCGACCACAACATACTTCTCTCTCGGTTTATCTGCACAGAATTTATTATGTTAATTTTAGTAATATATTATGTATTTGTTATTATGAACACAAAAGGTATTTCAATACAAATATGTCCTCCCCCTCCCGAAAGAAGCCATTTGCCCAAATACTTACATAAAAAATACAGTTCTGACAAAACAATTACAGTGATTTAAATGTATTCACAAGTGACTTTTTTTTTTTTTTTTTTTTTTTAATTTTCTGTATTTCTTACTTTACTTTTATAAATCCTATTTATGTACAAAAATATGCAACAATGTTAATGGCAAAATGTTGATAGCACAGATAAAAATCGAATCTTACACTACGTTACAATATTTATAACAATGTTGCAACAAATTTGCTACATATATTATGAAAGACATGTTTCAAGCACAGTTAAAAATATAAAAAAAATAGCAAAATATAAATAATGCAAAAAAATGTGTTCATTACTACCTATGTTATGTCCTATTCAAATATCCCTGTTTGACAGTAATATTAATATTATTATCAACATTATCCCATATCATTACAAAAATGATCGATGTCTGTAGTGCTAAATGCAATGAACTTGCGGATCGCAGTCTTGCGTCCATACTTATTACGAGACTAGATGTATTAAAAATCAGCGAATCGTTTAACTGTAAGTTAGCTATGCTATGGCATAATATACTAATTGGGGGTCTAAGACTACAGGCGTTTTATACTACAGATTAGAAAAAAAAACAGGTTTTGAGGCAACTATGTGCATCGCGCTGTAAGTGAAGAGAGACGTTTGACCAAGGTGATTCTAGAGTTTGTTCTGTAAATTTCCGCCAAGATGATTACCAACGAGTTTTGAGAAGTGAACTCTTACGACTACCTCAAATACATTCAATAAAATTTTCATACCATTCTATTTCAACAATAAATGTAGGACACATTTTATCAGCAAAAATAACGTATTATACAAACATATTACTAAATTTGTTGTCAAGAGTGTTAATAACATTATTTACATTTTCTTGTTTTATTAACATTATTTTCTTGAATTATATGGGTCAAAATATGTTGATATGAAACTATACTAGCAATACTATTAACACAATGGGCCATTCGTGCATGTCATAACATAGTGAATAACACATTTTTGCAACAATGTTATTGGCAAATAATCTAAAAGTAATTAAAAATTGTGCGTTTTCTGCATTGGATTCATAGCTTAGTTGTCATGTGTTTGTATCAGTTATTACAGACACTGTTAAATGTATTCTTTATATTTTTAACTGTGACTTTAACATAAAGTTTTTCGTAATATTCATAGCAAATTCGTTGTGACATTACTAGAAATATTGTACCATAGTGCAAGGATTTAGAAAAGTAAAGTAAAACACAAGAAAAATTTTGAAAACATCACTAGTGTACATATTTAAATCACTGTAATTGTTTTGTTGAAAACTGTAATTTTTTTTATGTAAGTATTTGAGCCAATGGTTTCTTTCGGGGGGTATTTGCATTTAAATAATACATTTTGTGTACGTCATAACAAATACATAATATACAATTAAAAATATCATAAATAAATTCTGGGCAGATAAACCGAGAGAGAAGAATGTTGTGGTCGGCTCGCCTATACATCCCGAGCATAGGTGAAATATTCTCCAACTTCTACCTGGCACAAAACGAAAACCCACTTACAGAATTCTTGAAAAGGTATCAAAATTTAACATAGAGTTTCCTCTTTATTTCGTCCACTGATACCACCTATATATCTCCAGAAATAAAAACGTTCTTCGCTTACTATATTTTGCCCTGCATTTTCTTCCCCTCGGTAGCAAACAGGGCACTGTCGAAAATTGTTAGCTAATGGACATATATAAATTTAACATACGGCATCATTGGCAGGATAGTTCATAGATGTTCTGTAAAAATTTTGAAGTCAATAGATTTAATAGTTTTCGATTTCTGACGTATTAAGTATTAAAGTACTTTCGGCGCACGAGCTTTTTACTTTCGGCGAACGTCTCGGCATCCTCCTAGTTATGTCACACGCGGGCAGCCAATGACAGAGCAGAGGGCCGGAGTGGCCTACCTAATATACTTTATTTACCGTGGCCTGGCTGGCCATCGCGCCGTGCGGGAGGAAGGGGCAGCAACGTATATTTTTAGAACAAACACACTGTGTGCAGCAGTACAGTTTTCGAGAATTATCTGCAACCATTTGCGGCCATAATAAATGCAATGCCTTTTTCTGCTATTTCTTTGAATTAAATTTTTTAAGCAATTTTTTTTCAATTTTCCACGGTTCCTGGAAAAAGGGTTGTTATTTCGAGGGGGTCGTTATTCTCGGGGTCGTATAATAGAGAGTTGACACTATGTACTTTAATGTGAATTGCTTTTTTTTATATAAGTTTTTGTTATTTAAAAATTTCACTGAATCAAAATTTTTGAAATAAGTACCATACTAACGGAATTTATTTTAGATAGTAACGCTAGTGTCATAAATTGTAAATGTCACATATGTGATCAGAATTAGGACGAAATTGCCTAAAAAATTATTTTAAATGTTGGCTTCAATTTTTTTTTTATGACCTGAAGTTCACTTTGTTTGAGGCAGTTAAAGCACTTCCTTTCTTTTTAAACCCCTATTTTTACAGTTCCTCTTAGTTTGCAATTTTTTTTCCTTTGAGGAAATCAGTGCTCAATAAATAAAAAGATTTTACTTCTGTAATTTGTTTTATCAATTGTAGAAAATGTTTCATGCTCCATGACAATCACAAATTTAAAAATCAGATTTCACAGTAGTTTACGATGAAGCATGTTTATGTTGTGTTGCAGCCAGACGCTATTCGAGAGTTTTCAAGTGACCCTTCACTTGTGAATCTGACTCAATATTTCCTACAATTTGGTGATGATCACGGAGAATCTGAGCAAGACCTGATGCAGCTCTTGACTTTGTTGGTATATAAGTGTGTCACTGAAGACAAACTCTTCATCATGCCTTTGTGGATCTCTATTCTAAAGGTGGGTACTGCCTAAAATATGAAAGGGAGGATTTTCAGAAATACTTAATGCTACAAGTATCACAGCATGCAGAGGTACCAACCATTTACCAAAGCTTTCAGTAGTAATTTTGTGAAAGATATGTAGTTTTCAGTAGTTTTCCATAATGAACGTCGCATTACCTGTTCTTCGGTACTTCGGAATTTGTTGTTGGATCTAAAGCATCACTTATTTATAAATTTTTCCGTCAAAATATCTAACTTCAAGAATTCTTGACATATTTTTACTGCAAATATGTATGATTGCGGCATCTTTGCCACCGTGTTTACACTGAAGTCACATGTGCATTCGGAACAATATTTCTCAACATATTTTCTTTAAACTACGACAACGTGGATAAGTTTCCAATATGGATAATCAGCGGAAGAAGCAACAATATCCACACACAAATTGATACAACTGTGCGAGTCAACATCAACTAATCTATAAGTCGGAAGTCTGCAGCCACGCCCGAAATAATATAAAGAATTGATTGTATGAGATTGATTTTTCTCATGCATATGAACACCTTCCGAAGCGTGCTGTGCAAAGTCAAAAGAAACTAGTTTGTAAATACGCTCATATCACTAAAATATATATTGTTTCAGCAAATTAAAAAAAGTAAGTAACAAAACAATGTTGGTGTGCCAGAGTGTGGGAAAGGAAATAGCGCGTCATACAATCCACACAGCTTCGGATAGAAATACCGTATTTACTCAGGTACCACACGCACATTTTTTCCCAAAATCCAGATTGAAAAGTCAGGGTGCGGGTCATACACAGAAAATTCCTAAAAAGTTGGGTTTTTCATATGTTACAAACTCCTGAAAGGATTTATTACAACCGAAATATAGTATGGAATTTTGAAGCCTCAATGCTGTCAGATTTTAGCATATTAGCAGTAAATACGCAACACTGAATTTACCGTCAGAAACGCATTGGGACACTGCTACACCATATGTGCATGTGTACCTGCCGGCTGGGATATGCCTTGCAGAGCAGAGTTTCAGCTGCTTTACTCTGTAGGACCATGCCGTGCCGAGTTGCGCCAAAACACTAGCTAGCATGTCTTGCCTGCGGCGGATTAAAGGCATAGTGATAGGTGGCAGCAAAATTGGATGTTTATTTGGGTGATTTGTAGATGCAAGATTTCAAGATGAACCATAAAAAGTTGCGTTCCTTCACAGTGTCTGAAAAATTAAAAATCGTGGGTGAAGCAGAGGTGATAGGTAATCTGTGTGATGGGAAAAAAATTTAATGTGTATGAGTTGTGCATACGGGACTGGAAGAAAAACATTGACAAACTTCGTTCAGCTAGTAGTGAAAGATAGGCATTTAGGGGGCTAAAGCTAAATTTCTGAAAATTGAAGAAAGACTGCTTCAATACTTTGAAGAAAAACAGCAGTTCGGCTAAGTCGTAAGCAGGGAAATGTGTGCTCTGAAAGCACTGCACATTGCCCATGAACTCCAAGTGACAGAAAATAAGTAGGAATTGGATATAAATGTTCATGGAAAGAAATGGATTGTCAACAATACGCCGTACTACCATCTCGCAGCGTTTGCCAGCGACCCGTGAGGAGAAGATTGTTGCATTTCAAAGATACGTAATTAAATTGCGTAAGGAGCATAAGTAATTTTTTTCCCAAAATGGAAACGTGGACCAAACGCCCATGTATTTTTATATGCTAGCAGACACAACTGTTGAAACGAAGGGCGTATACCGCCCAATGCCCAAAATCTCTGCAGTTTTTTAAGCTACCGAGCACAATTCCATTTCACCCCTCAGTATTTTCTCATGCTGCGTTCAGGAACAATCAGAACAACAGCGGCTTAGAATAAATAAATAGTAACAGAAGCGACAAGATGCAATTTTTATCGTACGTACAGTGAAAATCACAACGATAGTCAATAACCCATTGAGTCAAAGCGTAATCAACAATTATTCATTAAAATTTTTTTTTTTTCATTCCATCACAGCCTTAAGAGTAGGTACGGATTTTAAAAATGACTGAAATCTGTTTATGGGTATTTACATATTCATCATCATAAAATAAAAAACCCACTCTATACCTCGACGGGTTAGATAGCACTCTTGGATTAATGTAAAATATATTCAATGTGTTTTCACCTCTTTAGGATTTAAATAATTTCGAGGAGAATAAAATTTTATAGGCAATTAAGACTTTTGTATGGACGTCACATTTAAGTGGAAACAGTGATGATAGCCCGTTGATTTTAAAATACATAGACGATTAATTGAAAACACCCTTCATCCCATGTCATAACTTTTCGCCTTTTTAGTTGTCTGATTTCGAAAAATCGTACTCGTTTCTCTTTGGATTGTCATGGTGTAGGAGTTCGTAGAAGTTTGGTTAGACTGCAGTTTAGCAGGACCTATTATATGTTCTTTGAGGAAACTGACAGACATATAAGTAACATCACATTTGCCATTATTTCTAAATATGTTAATGAGATTAATGAGATACAGACAAATAACAGTATTTCTTGAAATATAAGCGGTTGTTTAAACCAATGTCTCAAATCCCATTTTGACTTTGTTAACTTTCATGTACTCAACAAAAACTGGTACAATAACAGTGGTTAAAAAGCTTCATTATGTTGTTTCTAATAGAGTTATTATCTGATGTTGAGCCTCAAATTGTCACGTTTACTATTTTTTAAATATTTAGTTAATATACAAACTATGCAATTATAGTATCTCAAGCACTACAAGTGGTTATATAAACTAATGTATCTAATCAACATGGTATTGTTTATATTCCTATACATCCCGAGAGCTGAACTGGAAGGAAATCATGCCCTGTTACCTGGCGGCGTTGCGTGAACTTTGGCAACCATGTTGGCTACATGATGCCATTCTTAAATAAATGTGAACTTGAAAAAGCATTATGAATATAAAGTTGATAGCTTAAAGCACTTATTATGTTGTAAAATATTAATGTAATATTCAGTATAAGTTAATAGATTTTTACAATATGTATATAAATAATAGTATTCGGGACTATTTTGTCTTCTTACCTGTCGTACAACCCTGAAATACTACAAGTAGCTATAAGTAAGGGCTTCGACCTTCTCAATACTGTATTTAGGACCATTACGTTAGTTGCTTCTGCTGTCAAAATAGTACAACTGTAAACTTAATATAGAGTACTATATGTACATACATACAGGTTTTTAAGTCCTTCACATACAGTACGTGATTTGTGTTTGTTTTAATGTGTATAATAGGTACTGTGTTATATCATGATTTTGGGTGCTATAATCACTGTTCCTTTAACAGCAAAACTTTATGAATTTGCTTATCCGGTTTTTCTTAATACAAATTTGCTTATTCATGTTTTCTCTGGTCCAAATTAACTAAGTTAATTGGGAGTTTACTGCATTCACAGTCAAAGTCAGAATACCGTAGTGTAGTTACAAAATGTAAATAATTATATTCATGTCATTTGATTGCTATAAATTGTGGCTTGCAGTCGGTTTATGCACTCAGGTTTTTTTTCTGTACGGTTGTTATAAAATCAAAGATATTAAGTCTTTTCAAACATGAGTGTGCCTGAACTTGCAGTCTGATGAAGCTAGCCTAAGCCAGTGAAACATTGCACAACCACTAACCACACACTCGCGCAACAATGTCTTTCTCCTTTCGTGTGTCACCATCAAGAATTACCATCCTGTGAGTACCTCAACCCTCTGGTATTTATTTAAATGAAAAAAAATTTCAATACAATGTTTTGACATTGTACCTGACCAATCAAACTGTAAACAAATAGGCAGATGTGACTACAGCACAATGCACAGTCAGATGCCATCTTGAATTACATTATTGCGTGCAGTGTGTGCTGTGGTGAGGCAATGAAGCAAATTAACTGTGTTATAACTAAGTGAGGATCAGTACTATCATTATTATAAATACAAACGTTGCTACATTTAAATGTAAATTGATTTTTTTTCTTTGTTTTTAAATAATTGCTATTACAGTACCTTCAAATTTAATTTCATTAAAGTTATATGTAATGTACCGCAGTAAATTTCTGCTTGCCACAGTGTACTGTTTACATTCATGTGACTGCTCTTCTTCACAAGGGCGTACTTAGGAAACAGTAAAGGAAGCAAGTCATGTTGAATGGAAATGATAAGGGTTAGAATTAATTATTTGTCACCACACATATACATATTTTTTAAATTGACACCTCAATGATTTAGTTATTTATCTAAATAATTGTATGGTTGCCATTTTTTTTAAATCTTATCCCCCCAACTTTTGAGCCAAACCATTAAAATACATAATCATGAAAGGTTTGGTAAAATGAATCTCCATTGTGTATTTTTTATTATTTTGTGATCCGTAAGTTATTAGATATGTCCTTACCTACTAATGTCTCGAATGTAAGATGCATTTTTTTTTATCTTCTACTACAGCATCAGCAGATGCAAGATCAAAAATTCAAAGAAATAGTGTTTGTTAATATTTCAAGGTATTAAATAACTTTTTTTTTGTGAAATTTGGTGTTTTTGATACAATTGTTTATGCACTATTAAGTGAATGGTCAGTGGATAGTGTATCTCGTCTGTGCAAAATCCAAGGTTGCACCACTTAAGGCTCTCGTCTTACCCAGATTGGAGTTATGTGCTTCTCAGTTACTTGCCGGGTTGATGAAGATGGTTTGGGAAGTTTACACCCCCCCCCTTCTTTCTTCCTGAATTGAAGATGTTTGCATGGTCCAACTTGGTGGTGGTATTAGCCTGGATTCGTTCCAAAGGAAAGGACTGGAAGACTTTTGTGCTGAATCGAGTCTGAGATTCAGTCTCTTATGCCGACGGCTTGTTGGGCCTATGTCCGATCGCAGGAAAATCAGCTGACTCTGCATCCCGAGGATTGTTACCTTCTGAACTCCTAGAACACACTTTGTGGTGGCAAGGACCACCTTGGCTGGGCCAGTATTCAAGCTTGGGTATTGACAAGTTTATAGCCCTTGTTAAGTGTACAAGAAGTTGAATCTGAAAGACAACTACAGGTATTTTCCAAAGTCGTCAGAAAGGGGGAGGAATTTCCTTTCACCAATTACTCTTTGTTTTCTAGGTTGCAAAGAGTGGTGCCTTATTGTTTTTGCTTTGCTGAGAATTGCCACATGAAACCTACCAACAAGGGGCCACTTACCACTATGGAATTGCAGCGAGCTATGTTAGCATTGATTAAGATTGTCCAAGCAACCAGTTTCAGAGAAGAGATGTAGAATTTGCAGTCTGGAAGAACCCTTCCCAACCGATTATGTGGATTGAATCCATTTGTGGATGAAAAAGGGTTTTTACGGGTAGGACGTTTGCAACATGCTGCTCAAAATTACCAAGTAAAACACCCAATTCTTCTGCCCACCACGCATTGGTTAACATTGTTGCTGATTGATCGTGTTCACCAGAGACATTTTCATACTGGTTCTCTTCTGGTCCATTCAAATTTGAGACAGAAATACTGGATATTGGGAGCTCGGACCTCTATTCGGCATCGGTTAAGGCTTTGCAATCAATGTTTTCACTATTCACCAGACTTGTGCCCCACCTATGGATGACTTACCCAGCTGCAGAGTACACCAAGCCCGTGCCTCTCTAAATGTTGGTGTTGATTATTGCTGGACCATTTTTTAATCATGGGAAGACTGAGACGTGCAAAATCATACAAATTTACCTGTCCTTTTGTTTGCATGAGCACAAAGGCTGTCTACCTAGAACTTGCAACTGGGTTGTCCACTGATCACTTCCTGGCAGCAATGAAGAGGATGATAGGCTGTCGAGGTGTGTGTACCTATGTATATTCAAACCAAGGAACAAATTTTGTTGGAGCCAGGTCTATTCTGGGAGAATTGTACAGTTCGTGAACTCTACTGACTACAGCCAACAAATGTCAACTCGACTAACTTCAGAGGGAATCCAGTGGCACATAAACCCTCCAGTCGTCTCACACTTTTGTGGGCTTGGAAGGTTGTTGTCAAGTCAGTGAAGAAGCACCTGGAACAAGCAATTGGAAATCAAACTTTAACCTAGGAAGAGCTGACTGCAGTGTTCATTCAGGTGGAAGCTATTTTAAATTGTCGTCCCCTTTGTGCCATCCATGAAGATCCCAAAGATCTCGCAGTTTTAACACCTGCTAATTTTTTAATAATGAAACCTTTAACCACTATTCCGGAACCAGATCTGACAGATGTTTACATTTCCCGTTTGAGACGGGAGCTGCGTCAACAGATTCATCAGGCCTACTGGAAACACTGGAATCGTGACTACTTGCATACGCTGCAACAGCACTCAATGTGGACAAGCCCAGGAGTCTCTCTCTGTGTTGGCACTCTTATGTTAATCAAGGTTGACTAGTCACCACGGTTGAAGTGGAAGCTGGTACGCATTACTCAAGTTGATGCCGGACGAGATGGAGTGGTTCGGGTGGCCTCAGTCCTAACCGACCTGGGAAGAGATAATAATTCCCACTGCTGGAGATAATTTTATTCTGAGATACTATTTGTTAGCCACCCTGCATCTGTTGTAATTCGACAGTGTTGTGGCAAGATGGCAGACGTGAAAGTTGCATGTTGAAATGCCTCAAATTATTTAAGACAGTGCTCTGGATTTCTCGTTTTGAACAGCCAATAAGTGACTTTTTTAAAAGAAAAATATTACAGCTTATTGCATGTACCTCTGAAATCTGTGACATTTGTTTGCATCATGTATGAAAAATGGCTGCTATTGGCTACTTGTAGATAAAATTCTAAATTAATGTTTTTCTGTCACTTAAATTATAAGGTAACTTAGGAGAATTTTTTAATCAACGCGGTATCAGTTTTGTTTTTAATTTGACGATTTCACATGGAAAGACCCAACCACATTACTAAAAACATTAGGCTTGAGCTCTGAGAACAGTGTAGAGTCAACAGATGAGAATGAAGGTAATGATGCTGAGCAGGCTGGAGTTTTTAGATCAGCTGATGGTGGAGTCGAGTATGTGTTATAATCAGTACTATAATGTGCTAGTTAGCCTTTTCAGAAATTTTAGATGAAACCACCACTGTGAAGCATCATGTAAGACTTTGTTATTCTTAAGGACTTGATAGAAAAAGAACTGTTTTGAACAGGTATGCAAGTACAATACTATAGTGTTGTTTTTTATAGGCCCTGTACACTTTGCAGTCCAGCCCACAGCTATTGCAGACCTGGCAACTGAAGCTACTGTTTGCACAGTTCTTGTCTCATCCTGTCTCTGATCTCGTCGCTGTTGACATAGCCCTGTCGCTACAGCAGCGTGTCAACTGCATCCTCGAGTTCTGGGAGAAAGGTATGCTTGCACCCTTGCTTAGAGAATTTTTTATTCTACAGTAAAACCTCTCTATAACGACTCCTCACAGTTCTCGAGAATAGGGTTAATATATTGAGACGGTCATTATGAAGGGGTTTAACTGTACCATAAAATCCCTATTTTACAACCCAATGGTTCCCAAGGAAAGGGTCGTTACAGAGAGGTGGCCGTAATAAAGGGGTTTTATAGTATTTACGCCCATTGTGTGTTCCGCTTTAATAGAATGTTTATTTACTAATTTAATACAGTAAATTTATTTTAAGGTGTTCCTTTGGTGCCTAAAAATTTTAGACTTTTTAGGTAACTAAGAAAATATTTTAAAAAAAGTACAATTAATACATTTATCGGCCGTGTGCACAGAGGGAAATTTCGTTAACTCTTTTGCTGTGGAATAAAAAATGTTTGATTCTAACAAGATAGTGTAAAAAAAATTTATAAACAGTTTATTTTTGGTTATTTTTAAGCGAGAAAACAATGTATTTATGGTTAGCAGAGTCATTTAATTCGTTGTTCGACTAAAGTCGCATGTCGCAGTTAAGAAATATTTTGTATATTCGACTATAGTTGAATGTCGCAGCGAAGTAGTTAGAGGATGTAAGGCATAAATTAATGCTAACCCTGCCAATGTATATGAATTTTACAGTTTTTGAGGTCAGTATAAGTGACTAAAGGCAGTTTTTAAAATTGATTTTGCAGTGGACAGTTACGTGTGAAAATGATCTGTGAACCATTGCATACTGGAGTATTCAAGTTCTTGTTGGTCTAGCCAAAACGGAAATCAGCTTCTCTTAAGGCGGCCGCCTACCCCTCGCTTCAAATGGGAAGCAGCGTGTTCAAAAACAGGTCTTTAACTATGAAAATATTCCACGTGTGCTCATTGCGCCAACGTACGAAAAGAAAACACACTTCAGTCAAGGTCGGAACCTCATTGTTAAGACACCGCTCATCGCTCTCATTAAAAACACTGTTTGTAAGCCTCCAAAATGGCTATAAACTGCCTTTTCAGACTGTCGTACTTGAAAATGTACTAACCGGATGTGTGTGAAACTGAGATTGCGACTTGCACTCAACTTAGTTGCAGACTTTGCACCAATAAAATTACATGGTCACCACTTAATGTCCCATAGTAAAAATTGTTCGGCGGGAAGCTTGCACGCTAGTTCAGCGCTTGGCTCATTGAGGCGATGCTGTATTTGATGCGCGCTTCAAGGTCGACCTTACAGCTCCGTCGCTTTTGAGCCTCTCGCACGCGGGTAGGCGGCGTCCTTAAACATGCAGAGATAGTAACCAAAGGAAAGTTAATGCATGTTATTATGAAGCCTGATGTGAATGTAAATATGTTCGTGTGATAAAAATGTGTGCTCCTGGTTACGAAAATGTATTTTGTGATTTGAGGTGTTACCTTTATTTTCTCACAGATCTTAAATATGTCCTCGAGAAATATGTACAGGGCAGCCTTCCTTCAGTGTGCAGTTATCGTGTGTGCAAACTGACGTCATACCTCACGCTGAGGCACATACCTTCTCAACAGAAAGTAATATCAGCTTTGGAAGGTATGTACTTTGCCGAGTGTATTAGTATTGTATTTCTTATAAAAAAAATATATTGTTCCTTATTTAGAAATGTGATTTTGAACATTACCTGTAACAAATGTAATACTTCCTGAAGAATGTGTATACGTATATAAATTTCAGTATGTATGCTATGTTTTCTTGTTCTCACAACCAACTAATACAGTCTGTCTCACCTAAGAATTCAGTTTTGACAGCCTCCAAGACTGTTAGAACAAGTGCTTAGTATGCACAGGTATTTTAAAAGCACAGAAATGTTTATTCAATACTAAAATGTAGAACACTTCTATTCACTGTTACGGTTAAAAAAAAGTAAAAGAGCATTATGTTGACACAGTGTATTTTGCAAATTTGTTTTTGTTTTGATAGAAAGTGGTGCAAAAATGTTTTGATGTGTAATTGTTGCTTGCTGCTTTCAACTTTTGCTCAGGTGGTACTGTGCTTCCAAGGTGGCCACAGACTGGGTAAGCTGGGAAAAGTCAAGAAATTTGAAACCTGGAAAAGTCTGGGAATGTTATAAAGGGTCAGGAAAATTTTTAGTAGTGAATTGAATAAATACAGTACCTAAAACTAGTGCTGTGCTAATCCTGATCAGCGAGTCCTGATATTGCCAATATTTTACCGTACAGGAGCATTTGTCGATGCTCAATACAACTACCTACATGAACATAGCCAATACTGATAAAAGTTTTGAATGAATTGAAGAAGGAATTAGTGGAACGTCCAGAGTAGTCAACTCCAGATTTAAGGACCCTTCACGGTTTCCGGGAATAGAGTCGTAATTTCGGAGGGGTCGATATTAGAATTTAGACAAATTTTCGGCAATCCCCGACTTCTAAAATGTAGTCATTTACCGTTTTTTATCATTGAATTGGCGTTCGCTCGTCTTTGACGTAAAAATTGTGTACATTTGTTTTGAAAAGCAAACGCATTACTTTTAAAAGTTTGCCATTGAAGTGGATTAACGACCTTTGTTTAGTTCAATATAAATCATAAACGTTGCAGATAAATTCTTGCACATGAAACGTCTATTTTAGAATGTTATTTTCAAGAATGCCACAGTAAATATGATTGAAATAGTAATATTTTACAGTAGAGTGAAGTATTTTGAATAAATAGTTACACTGGAAGCGGATATATGACCTTTCTTTGGCTCAAAATTAAGAAAAACGTCGCGGGCAATATAGATTCTTGAGACCGCAACGAAGTTTATTGAAATAGTAGTAATATTTTTCAGTAGAGTGAAGTATTTTGAATAAATAGATACACTGGAAGCTGATATATAACCTTTCTTTGGCTCAAAATTAAGCAAAAACATTGCCGGCAGTATAGACTGTTGCGGCTGCAACTACTGTTTTGGAAGTTGTTTGCTGGCAACATAGATTCTTGCGCCCGCAACAACAGTTTTTGGAAGTTATTTGCAAGAAAGCCGCAATAAAGTTTATTGAAATAGTAATATTTTTCCAATAGAATGACGTATTTTGAATAAATGATACGTACTCTGGACGTGCATATACAATCTTTTGTAGCTCAGCATCAAGCTCGAATTCATGATAATGAAACATAAGTTTCGTCGGCAACGTAAATTAAGTGCCAGCAATGTCGGCGTTTCGACAAGGTACGTACACAATGTTGTTGATTGAAATAGTAAAAAGATTTCAATAGGCACAAACTTTGCCGGCAACGGTAATTCTAGTTGGCACAACATACGTTTTTGATAAAGCTGTTTGCCTCCTGGGACCTTGTCTTGGCAGTGAGCGACCACACACATGTACGATAATTTGTGTGCACAAGGACCTATCTGGAAGTGGTTAGTTCAAAAACAACATACACGACGTGGCTACTGCATCACTTGTGCCACTTTTGACCACTACCTATTCACAGCTCCTGACGCTTGCTCGCTCAGCAGATGGGACGTGATGATAACATTACTCCCTTTGTTTTGCAGTTCGTTCACTTCTCTAGTTCAGCAGGTCATGTGAAAATTATCTGCTTGCATAACTCTCTGCGCTAGTTATTTGCACACTTCACTGATATGCATGGAGAAGGATTTGATACTCAGTTTAAATTTGTTCAGTAAACAATTACAAACATCAAGATGTTCATCATTGTTAATAAACTTGGGTAACACATTCACAGAACAACTTTAAGCCTACACAATGCTGTTTCACATTTTCTTTTCACCTATGTATACAAATGTATCCACAGCTGTTATTTATGGTCGAGCGATTGCATGTGCGTAGACGCGAGCACACGTGTGGGTTAGTGACACACCAGATGCGCTGTTATCAAGTGTCGTACTGACTTATGCCACGCATATCTGAGACATGCGCCCGACAATTGGTAGTGTCAATTATGAACTGTCCTGCTTTCAAAAGAATAATGATTTATACAAATTACTGTGTATACATAATTAAATGACATGATGGTAATTATATTTAATAGCATTTAGTTAGCAAAACAGAAAACATAATAAAGCTTAAATAAAACTACGTATAATTGTAACATCGCATGCACAAAGACAAACTACCGTATCCAAGGGCACAAGAAATCTGTGGCAAAAAAGTTATGGCACGCACATGATGAAAAAGGGGAGAGTGAACGGCCTTATTGGAGTGGTTGGCCAGTGGAGGGATAGCGGGCGTGTCGTCGACCAGCCGGGGGATGGGAAGGAGCATTCGGGCCGGCCGGCTGGCCATCACATCGTGCGGGAGGAAGGGGCAGCAACGTATATTTTTAGAACATACACAACATGTGCGGCAATACAGTTTTCGAGAAATAACTGCAACCATTTGCGGCCACAATAAATGCAACACCTTTTTCTGCTATTTTCTTTCAATGAAAAAAAATAGTTTTGAACAAATTTTTTTCAATTTTCCACGGTTCCTGGAAAAAGGGTTGTTACTTCGAGAGGGTAATTATTCCCGGGGTCGTATAATTGAGAGTTGACTGTGGTAGAGTTTGATGAATCGCTGAACAAAGTAGCTTAGCTTGGACAAATTGACCTAGTTGTGTGGTTCTGGAATGATTTCGACATATTTCAACCAGGTATTTTTCCTCTTGAGTTTCTTAGCAGTGAAACTTCTGCAGACTGGCTGCAAACTTTCACACAACCCTTTTCCAAAATTGCCACGGCCAAAATGTTTCAAGTATCGACGGATTGCCCTAATGTGAATTACAAATTCCTCCGTGATATCTCTGCCAGCTTAGCTACAGATACGGACACTCGTTTACTTCTAAACATTGGTACATGTTGCCTTTGCGGTGTGAATGGGATTTCCAAGGTCGGAGTACAGGCAACAGAATGGGAGCTAATTTCTCTTCTGAGGGCACTGAATGTTTTATTTACGTATGTTCCTCTACAACATGGTGATTTTATCTATTTTTCAGGATCCACAGTTTTTTTCCCATTACAGGTCTGTGAAAAGAATGTTGCATGGTGTTATGTTGAGGTTTGTCGAGGAATCATTTAATGTTGTTAGTTTCATAACATTTATTGACATTTCAGTCGATTTTTTTTTTTTTTTTTTTTTTTAGTGTACACTTTGCATGTGTGTGAGGGCAGTACCTGCTCTGTGGAATTGTGTGTTTATCTTCAGCCCATAAGCAATTGGATTAGTAAAACACAGGTTTATCTGGTCTGAATGCTTTGCCATAATGGAATGCTTTGCCATAATGAGTGAGTACGAAGATAATGTTTCTGCACTGTTATTATTACATTACAAAGTGATTCTGTGTATGGAGTAATAATGGTAGACCTAACTAGAAACAGTAAATTTTATTAGTGTCTTGACTAAAAGCAAGTTTGCGAGTGTGTTATTTGTTCCCATGTACTATTAAGACTAATACTTGCCTGTTAGTTCTTAAAATGCAGTGGTGTAGATATGTCAATTTTTGTCAGGAAAAAACAGGAAACATCAGGGAATTTTGGTTTACTGTGGCCACCCTGGCTTTGTTTTTCACCAAATGTTGTATTAAAAAGTTTTTTTGTTAAGAAATTTTTTTTTTTTTTTACAGGTGAATGCAAGAACCCACTTTTGGTACACAAAAAATTGCAACAATTTGGAATGTCAGCAGTAGCATCATTCAAGGTTTTCCAGTTCAGAAATGGTTCTTTGTCATGAACATTGCAATAACTGCAAACTTTGGTTCACTTTTTCATGGTCCTTATGAATTGCTGTGTGAATTTGAATGAAAGTCATTTCATATGTTTAGTGTCCATGTCTATTTATATTAATATGATTGTTTTGTACAGAATATGTTTAAAAATAAATTATTTTTTGTATAGATGTTAACTGTAGCTGGATGAAAAGAAACAAACTTCATAAAACATGGCAATGTTAGGTGGGAATTTTGTGAGTTTATGCACTTAATTGTCATAGTGAATGTTTCTATGGGTAGGCATTTATATCCTGATATAAAAATTAGGCACTACATGACAGAAGTGTTCTCAAAGTCATGTACAAAAAACGTAACACAACTCTCTTGCTGATGAGAGAAAATTACTTTATTGAACAAAACAAAAATAAAAAGTCTTAACACGTTGACTGCGTTACATATCCCCGGTGATATGTATGACCTTTAACCCTGGTGCTGCCCTAAAATGTGGGAGAGAAAAAAAAATTACCATATTTGTTGTAAATGGTTATTTTCCAACACTATTTAGCTTCTGAGTTGCGTAATTTCTCTTACAGGCATGAAAACAGAGGATTTTATGATAAATATCTCCGGAAGCCGGTACCGCACTGAAAAAATGCATGTCTCGTCTTGGTGCGGTACCTGCCTCCGGCGAAATGTACAATATATCCGTCTTTTAGAGCACTGGCTCTGAAATGGCTACACATGTCTGTTTCTTTGTTAGGGCTACTGTAAGGAGAAACATGTCATTTTACCGACACAATTTATTTTGCCTAATACAATTAGCTGAATTGAGTTATTGAATCTATTTTCGAATCACCTCAGTGACTATGCCGTCAAGTTGCCAGCCTAGCTGCTGTGTTGAAACATACCTACTGATAGTTAGCACGTCCAATAACAGATAGTGCGCAGTGTAGGTTACTACATACCGTATTTACTCGTGTATAGCACGCACTTTTATTCCAAACAACTGATAAAAATTCAGGGGTGCGTACCATACACGGAAAATAGAAAAAAAATACGTGAAAGAAAGGTCAGTTGTCCGTTGAGTGGGGCGGCGGGAAGGGGGGGTGAGATAGTGAAGTTAAAGCCGTAAATTGACGGGTGTCAAGCATAGGAAGCAGAGAAAAGAAAGGCCGGTGGTCGATCGAGATGTCGAAGGGGGGATGGGAGTGTAAGAGGCCGAAGTTATAGTGGTAAATCGACGGGTGTCAAGTGTGGAAGGCAGAGAGAGAGAACGTTCTCACGGCCAGGTTCCTCCATCATTACTCCTCTTCCTTTTTCTCTCCCTTTCCCCTCCTGTATCGTTCCATGGGAAAGAAAGAAAAAGGTGTCATTGTTCTCAGCTTTTTCTCCCTTCCCCATCCACAGCCCGGGAAACGTGACCAGATATCTTTTCATGGGAAAGGAAGGGAAAAAAAAGAGCGTCATTCTGTTTTTTTCCTTCCCCCACCCCCTCAAACATACCTGGAGAGATAAAAAAGGCAAGCTTGCTGCTGTCACAGCATGTTATCTTAGGCTGGGACCACACTTTCCTTTTTTGAGGGATCGGTTTGCCCGACCCCTCTCAGCGGGCGAGTCATGTACCCTAGCTTTAAATGGGGGCGACCACACTTTCCCTGGAAACAGGTTCTGAAGGGAAAAGACAGGTCAGTGCGTCCGGCGGTCCGTGTGAAGGGATGGGAGACAACAATACACGCATTCAAGTGGGTGCGTCTACACTTGCCGGTCGCACAGCTCCGGTTTTGGGTTGCAGTTCATAGTTTGGAAAGTATGTTTGACACTGACCGTCTCATTAACTCGAATGAAGACCTTCACAATGGTGGTTTGACATCAAAATATTAATACCGGCAAATTTTCAATCAATATATTCAGCACCACATTATTTTTTTTTTTAATTTATGAATTAGTTACTAAAACTCTGTGCGAATTTACGGACTATATGTAAAGTTCATGATTTTACATTTTAGCATATGCTTTCACATATAAAAAAACCAAGACATGTAATGTTAAAAATGTAATGATTGTATGTGTTTATTTACAATTTAAAATGTGTATTAAAGTATATGTTTAACTTCATGTACGCTATTTCTTCTTTAATACGAATATTAGTGTGTTAGTACACTTGACATATTTCAAGCTTTAGTTTCAGAATATGTCGGTCTGCGTAAACAATTTTGAGTACCTATAAAAACTGATTGTTTATAGAAAATGATTTTTGTCAAGTATATGTGTTAGTGTATTTCGTCTTTTACTTGTTTTGCGAAATTAAAGTTAAAAGCATTCTCTTACATTTCACCGAAATTTTAAACCAAATAATCACTTACACAAGGATAACAATAAAAATTAGATGAAACATAACTAACAACTATTCACAGGATCAACTAAGTATATCAAATTATCAGTGTTTTCAAATTATTAAAGTGCACAGCTGCGACAAAACTCAAACGAAAAGACTTCTAGCTACAGGAATAAAATTTCAGCTTATAGTAGCCATGCTTTGAAAATAATGTGGTAATACTTTTTTTACATGCATATTACAGTTTTTCTTAATACTTAAGATGTGTAATGAACTTCCAAAACATTTTTTTTTTTACTTGGAGATACTTCTGTGAACTTGATAATCTAATTTTTGAAAGCTGCCTTGGTTGGCTCCCTCCTGAGACTGCCATTAAACTATCACTGTCTGCCCCGCCTGTCGGCTAAATACTTAATTTTTACTCTAATTTCCCAATTAACCGTTCTGACAATTACAATATCACATCTAACAAATATAAATGTTCATACTATAGACATAAAGAAACTTGGATTACATTTGTACGACAATTTTTGGCATCGTACAGTTTGTGAGTTGTATTAAATATCGAAGTCATAAAATATGTAAAGAAACTCCTTTTTCTTCAATTTTTCAGTGGGCGAATTTAACGATCGTAACATTTTACACACATTAGGTATTAATAAAATAATTGCACTTTTTGGTTCAAATAGGTCAAGCATTCTACAGTTACAAGGTAATTAATTACCTGTTTGGAGACTTCAAAAGACGATGGTAGAAAGAAACCGAACACAGTTCTATTACGAATCTATTCCAGTTAGCAACAAACAACATTTATTCGCAGTAATTTCTTGTTACGTACGGTTTCTGCTTCTTGCTTACCAGTTTCCATG
>PNEQ01002802.1:5423-18754 GCA_003012365.1 Medauroidea extradentata | reverse complement strand
CGTAGCCATGGCCTTTGTAATGAACCATTCAAGTATTTGCCGAGAGCTATTTTTGGAAGCCATGGAAAACCAAAATCTGGATTGCTGGTGCCAGGGATCGAACCCGTGTCCTTCCAAATGTGAGTCCAATGTGTTACCGCTGCACCACCTCGATCGGTACGCCACCCGAAGAAATATTTCTTTATTTATTGGGGGCGGGTTTGGTAATTGGAGGTAAAAAACACCTGCACTTACTTTAGACACGGTGAAATTAATTTGCGTTAGTGAAAAAATAATTATGAATAATAAAGAGAAGTACATTTTCTCTCACAGTAGGGGTACACAAGTACCGCGACGTAGTTGTGCGCGTGGATCCCTGCTCTAAAGTGATTTATGGCGGTAGCAGTCCTGCAGGAAGGGAAAGTGTGGACTGCCGAAGGTCGACCCGTCAGTAGGGGGGCGTTTGTGCCGATCCCTTCAGAAAGGAAAGTGTGGTCCCAGCCTTAGGGTTTGGAGTAAGAGGAGGGGGGGACATGCTGGAAGTAGCCGGCACAGCAGAGCAAGGCAAGGCACACGCGCGAGGCGAGAGCTGGCAGACAGCAAGTGACCTTGGAAGAGAGACAAACCACCCCACCCCTCCTGACTCGCCGCCACCCTCTCTGCCTTCACACTCTTAACCAGTGTGAATGTTATCTTTCCTCTCTCTTTAACATGTTGCCAGCTATGTTTCCTTTCTTCCCCCCTCCTTCCTTGACCCTTCCATCATAGCCTTCCCTCGTGCTGTTTCACCGCTCGCTCGGCTCATCCTCCGGTGTTTTT
The DNA here is from genome assembly GCA_003012365.1 of Medauroidea extradentata. NCBI lineage: Eukaryota > Metazoa > Arthropoda > Insecta > Phasmatodea > Phasmatidae > Medauroidea > Medauroidea extradentata. Next base: position 17,956 of record PNEQ01002802.1, on the reverse strand, counting down.
TTTCTCACGTACTAGCGAGGCACTAAAAATTTTTTTCCCTGTAACTTGTTGCAAAAATCGTGGTGCGCACTATACACGAGTATATACGGTATTGCCGAGGGTCTGTGTTTCACTGTTAGTACCACTGTTACACCCATAATGAAGTAATGCATATAGGTTGCTGTTTCTAATCGCATCGTGTGTTTTTCATTGTTTATATTGAAATGCTACGTGGAAATACAAGAACTGTTAAAGTCTTACAACTTGCTGCTGAACAATTAGTGCAACATGAAGATTGTGTGGTACAGTCGTCAGCTTCTGGTAAACATAATTTGCCTTCTGTACAAAGTGATGTGAGAGGTCAGTCTATCTTATGTGGCAAGCAACCTTCAACTTCAGGTAATCAACATTTTTCTACTGTACAAAATGATGCAAGAAATAGTTCCATATTACAAAGTGGACTGCCGTCAACATCAGGTAATGAGCATTCTTCTACTATACAAAGTAATGTGAGGGATGGTTCAATATTATTGGATGATATTGATAGTGATGATTCAGCTCGAGACTGTACTTACGAACCAGGTTCTTGTGAATCCGATTCCAGTTCTGATCACTTGTCAGGAACAAGTCATTCTTACGTCAGTACAGATGATGGTACATGTGGTACTGTTACGCCAACAGCTACATTTACTGGCAACAATACACCAACTCGTAACTGGTCCTCTATAAATACAGGCACTTATGAATTTAAATTGTACCCGGAAAGTTGTAAACTAAATGACAGTTATATTTCTAGCTCTCAAACTCCAATTGATGTTTTCAAATAATTGATTGACAAGGACATAATGAATATTATTGTCAGAGAAACAAACGTTTTTGGCTCAAAACAGTTCAACAGTGAGCACCCTAGTAAATCTAGAATGAAATTGTGGTCTGGTACAAATGAACAAGAAATGTATACTTTTCTAGGCATCCTAATTTCAATGGGTTTAACAACTGTACCGCACATAAATAATTATTGGTCGAAGGACTCAATGTTTCATAACAAATTTGTTTCAGCAGCTATTTCCAGGGACTGATTTTTATTGCTTCTAAGATGTTTACATTTTCAAAATAACGAGGAGACTGACAAAACAAACAGACTCTATAAAATTCAAAAAATTGTGGATCTGTCTATAAAGAAATATAATCATATTTTGAAGGCTGAAAGAGTAATTGTAGTTGATGAAAGCATGGTACGTTCCGCGGGAGGCTATTATTCAGTCAGTATATACCTAACAAGACCCACAAATATGGGGTAAAGCTTTACAAGTTGTGCACACCAAATGGCTACACACTAAATATTATTGTCTGTCTACACAGGAAAGGAAAGCACAAATATACATACAGCTCATTCACACGCAATAGTTTTGAACTTGTTGGACATACTTGATCCTATAAAAGGAGGACATATTGTGTTTGCTGACAATTTTTATTCTAGTTTAGAATTAACCAAAACATTGTATGGCATGAAGATTTTGTATTGTGGCACATTGCGGGCTAACAGACGAGGGATACCAGGCGGTTTTGCAAATAAAATGAAGAGAGGAGAAATTGTAGGTAAACAAAAAGAAGATGTGAAAATCATAAGATGGATGGATAAGTGTCCAGTCCTTATGAGTTATAGTGATCCAACACACGACATGAGCAACAGGGAAAACCAGTAGGAAAGGGAAAAATGTAGTAAAACTGAAGTGCATAATCGACTACAACAAAGCAAAAAAAGGTGTGGACTTGAGTGATCAGATGTCTTCCTACCATACAGTGCTCAGAAAATCTTTGAAATGGTATCGGAAAGTAGTGTTAGAACTAATTTTGGGTACGACCGTAGTAAATGTGTGGGTTGTCTATAATATGACAGCTGATATAAAGTTGGGGATAACGGAGTTCAGGCAGTAGTAGGCAGAACATTTGGTGACGCAAACGCGTATTCATGATACCGTTAGAGAAATAAACAAGAAACACGTGCACACATTCCTGAAACCCGATGGAGCTGGACGAAAGCGGCGGAAGATTTGCAAGGGTTGCTATGATCGGCTCTGCTCAAGTGGACTGGGCAGCAGGGATGCAGATAAGGTCAGAAGAGTAACAAGTTATTACAATGACTGTCCAAACAATCCAGGATTTTGTTTAATGTGTTTCAGTGATTTTCACAAATGACGCAAGTCAGTGAACTGTGACTGTACATGAACAGTGTACTGGAAACCATAAACACGAGAAAAACTTAATGTGTATCGAATAAATCTTATTTAGCATTAGTTTGCAAAATTTTGTGGTATTTGTTCTATGTTTATAACAATGTTCATATCAGCAATTATTGTTATTTTGTTACAAAATTTTTTTCATACATGTTCTCTAGATCCAACACACTCTGCGAATATTACGTGTGTGGCTTTTTTGTTTGCTGATATATGTTGCCTTTTTTCATATTTTGCAAAGTTTTCGTATGAACATTCATAATTTATTATTTGCTGTGCTTGTATTCGAAAAGTTGTCATAACCACAAAACTTTGTGCTAATTATTGCTGCTATTGTAATAACAACTATTATTATTTTTTCACAATATTTATTTCCTACTTGTTGCAATGTTAACAGCACTCCGTAATATATCTTCGTTGGATTGCTATTTTTGTTACTTTGTCAACTTTTACTCTTCGTACATTAATCTTTTCATGTCTCCATTCATTATTTTTGTGTAAATAAATTTTTTTCCCAAGCGTTATCCTATAATCAACACTCATTTTCGATACCTTTAAGTTCAGTAAGCATTGTGTGTGGTAAATACCATGGGAGACACATGCGGTTCGCTTCAGTAAACGACACAACTCCTATCTAGGGGACAGTAAAAGAACCAACTCATAACAGTTCACACGCTACTGTACAGATCACGCCAAACATCGTTTGGCGTACATATCTCGGGGGATATGTACCGCACCAGAGTTGGGTCGACATACTGGAGCCAGGGATATGTAACGCACACAAGTTATGTGATCAATTTTGCCTCCAGCAGTCAACGCGTTAAAGCATAAAATTTGTAGGTTAAGTTCGATTCAGTTCGGAGAAAAAATACCACAAAAAATTAGTTTGAGTTCAGTTCAAAGAATAAATAAAATGTTCGAGTTCGGTTAGAAAATCTGCACAGTATAAGTAATTAACGAACTTCTAAACAAACTCTCATTAAAAACGTATCCCACATAACATTCAAGCACATCAGAATATGTGATCGTATTGTTTACATCGGCACAGAAAACATTTGCCAACTTCTTCCTTTAAAAAATCTATATTAAAGTGGTGTTCAATAGTGCGTCATGATAGACAATATGGCATCGCCACACCCACGTGCACAATTTTTGTTCTGTTTGTGTGATGCATGCCTGGCACCAGCAGCATACGATCACTAATATGTTTTCGTACGAAAGTGCAATGTCTCTCAAACTCGAATCTTGACTTTGACTGGAAAAATATTGCTCCTAGCTAATATGTTGTGCGGTACTGAAAATCAAGTGGTATATTGTGTGTAAGTTAATTTTCTAATACATATTTAGAAATAAATAAATGTAAATGAACAGCGTACCAAACAGGTTGGTGTTATGATATTTGTATATTATATATTGATGAACAAAGAATGTCTTTCATCTCTTTTGAAAAAATGTCAAGGATCAAATATTTTTCTTTATTGTAATAATAAAATAGGTAACCATTTAGATTGAGTTCGGCGAATAACAGGAAGGTTCGGTTAGAGTTCGGTTCGAGGACCATATTAAAGGTTAGGTTCAAGTTCGGATTCGAGGGAGCTATTGTTACATTAAGTTCGAGTTCAGTTCGTTGTAGAAATTTGAGTTCGTCCCAGAACTAATAAAATTGCCTAAGGTGACTAATTTGAGTGTACTAAGTCAAAGAATGTCTGACAGCTAAGGATGACACTATGCACATCACTCCTCACTCTAGCCTCTAGTCAAATGTAACTGAATTGGTGTGCAGTCTTTACACAGTTAACCGACCTTTTTGAGACAGTCATTGGTGTCTTACCATTTTATGGACGTGACATTTGAGGTACATGTGTGTGTTGTTATAAGCATACTGTATACTTTTTTTTTTTTTTTTAACATTCTGGACCAATGATACAATGCCTAAAAGGACATCAAAAACACCAATTTTCATAATTTTTGGCTATAAAAAAAATTAAGCATTATAGATCAATGGAAGAACTGCAAGGGTCTACAGGTAAAATTCTCTCAATGCTATTCCTAAGCAAACATTACTCCTGTATGTTGAGTATTTTTTAAATGTTGAATCCAAAATTAAATTCTGACAAGCAGTTAAATGTAAATATTGATAATACAGCAACCATCAACTATTTTATTAAGAATAAATGAAAGCACATTGTAAAAACATAGTTAAATGAAAATTATAGCATTAGTGTTCATAAATATACAGTATGAAATTTGACATGTTACACATAACTGAAAACTTAGGGTTGGTAGAACTGGCAAAAGCAATCAACAGGAAATGAGAAACCCCAGTCTGGAGTCAATATTTGTTTAGCAAATCATTGTAGATTTAATGATTAAAAATCTGTGAAGCTAAAAAGACTACAATTACAATATATGTTCACCTTAGCTACCTTCAGCTTCGGAGCATGCACAACTCATTGCAGTGAGCTCTGCCGTAGACTTTTGAATGTCCTGTAGTTGACTTATGGGCATTTGGAGCTTGAGCTTTCGAAGATGGGAAACGGATAACAAGAAAATGTTTGTGAGAAGGGTGTATGGTTGTTAAAGTATCAGCTTAACTTTCCCTCATTCCCTCCCCCGCTGTCTTCAACTGTGAGTAAGTAGCGCTGAGAGTGATAAGTCTCTGCGACTAGGGTTACCAGACACTGAGAATAAATAAAGGACACTTCACTAAAAAAGGATGATAATTTTTATAATCAGTAAATTAATTATTGTATGCTTTTTTCATATAAATAACCAATGTGAATACTAAATACACACATTTCCAGACGTGTCAACAATTACAAATTAATCTTAATAATTACTAAATTTTGCATACAAATGTGTTATCAATATTGTCCTATATGTACCAGAAATCATGTGCCAATCCTACATAATGCAGAAGGCACAATTTCATAACTGCCAACTTGTACGATTCTCCCGTACATGTACGATTTTGGGCCCGGTTGTTTGAGTTATTTAAAATAATATACGATTTCCAAGCTTTTTATAATTTTCTTTTTCCGTTTGGTTAGTTCTTAACAAGAAATCTATACCGAAATAGCATAATTTCGATATCAAACATGTATGTAGATCATACTCAACTGACATTCAGTGTCGTAGATAATAAAGAAAACTAACAGTGTAGTTTCGGGAACTAGCGTGCTTCATTTATAGCCATTCTACATTTTTTTACTACAAAGTATCGTATTATTCATGCAACGTATGAACGTAACACAAACTTTGCTGAACATACCCAATCGATGGTAGTTGCTTGTCTGGCTAAATGGTCACATTGACTCCCACAAAACAATTCACAAGTCTGTTTTAATTTGAAATGACTTTCCAGTTTACTGTTTCCGTCTTCATTATGTGGCCAGAAGTATGTCCCAGAAGATCCATTAGCGTGCATGAATTGAAGTCTAGCATCTCTGTCACTGTCACATCAACTACTTTCCTTATCCACCAATTTTTTTAATTGTAAATAACTGCGTAATACTTTTCAGGTAACTCTTCTTTTTCCAGAGGCCCGACAGACACCTTGAATGAAATGTCAGAATTTGAAACACGCTTTACAAGGAAGGTTGATTTGTTAAGGGGTTTAAAATAATGATTCTTGTTCCTGGAACTGAAGTAGCATTGTTGTAGCACTCTTGTAGAAAGTTTTGGTTTGCGTCAACTTCTGATGATGGTATGAAAAATACCGTAATACCTTTGATGTTTTCCTCAGCAAATCTGAATAAACCTTCAGCACTAAGAATAAGTCCGTAAGTCGTTTTTTGTAAACTGGCTCTCGCTGCTAACCTTTTTACAGTTGCACCCACACCATCAAACACATTTTTTCCATGACTAGTTGCAAAGAAATGACATTCAGCTGTGAGTTTGTAATCACCCTCATGATGGCATAAGTTTATAAAGTTTTTGTCATTTTTGTATCGAGCAGAGCAACCATCACTGAAGTAAACAACGTGTTCAGTGTGCGGTAGTTCCGACCAGATGTGTTGCAACATCGTTTTTTGAAAGGCAAAAAATGTTGTAGTGTCATGTTTGAGACAGTCACTAATGATACAAAATGAATTGTTGAGAATTTCTCCTTCACTGTTGTAATAAATCACAAATGGATGCATAGTTACTTGGATGTTGTGCCAGTGGAAACCCTGAGCATACATTTCTGCAAAATCTTGTAATTTAAGTTCATTTTCACATTATTCATATGCTGACTTTGAGACTTTGCTGTGAAGTGATGTCTAGTGAGAGCTTCCAACATCACTACCATCTAGTGAGAGCTTCCAACGTCACTACCATCATTTCTACAGTCATCCACTGATTTTATCAAAGTTTCCAGTGTTGATCTATCCGTACACAGCCATTGCTTGAATTCAACAGTCTCTCAATTGACTAAATATCCTGTTTGTATGATATATTCATGGAGCAAGGATGTATTTGGGCAAATAGAACAACAGTGCAGCAAACACTGTTCAGAGGATAAGTTGCATACTATATTTTGGAGGAGTTCTTGGTATGGTATAGTAAGAGCAATAGTTTGCATCAAAGTTTGACATTTTGTTGACGTGTGCAGACGCACACAGAATGAATGTCACGGCTGTTTACAGTTACACATTCTTTTGAGCGTAATTCACAAAACTTTGTTATCCCTAATTTATCATTAGGATATTTTGCCTTGTATTCAAAATATAGATCTTTTAAGTTGTGCAGTATCAATCTTTCACTTACATTTTAAACACACGTTTTACTTTTTCACTTGGAACAGACACACAATTCTTGACATTTGGTGAAATTCTACTCACATCATCGTCATAATAAAACTCTTTTACTCTTCTGGCTGTGGGTTCACTAATGGGATGTCCTTTCCTTCTATCTGGTGTTCCTAAAACTCTATCCTCCTATAAAACCTTCCTGGCTGTTTTCACCAAATATTCTGTTGCTCCAAAATAATCAACAGTTTTTTTATAGTCCATGATTCTGGAACAAGTGTCAGTATCTGGACTTTCCGGATTATATTACTGGCTAAATATTTTTCCTTCAGTTTTCCCAACAGTGTGTTACAATTAATACAAGTATTTCTAGATTTACTGCTGGTACTTTCAAAGCATACTGGGTTTTTTATATTTAAAGCTTTACTTGCCTGTGCTGTGAAACTTTCATGTACCTGCTGTGCTTTATTCTTTAAGTATGAAGTTCTCTCTTTTATCCTTTTTTTTTAACCTTGGTTGGTGAACAGTCCATTATCCTGCAGCTGTTGTTGAGTTTCTCTATGGTAAAAGAATTATCTGGTTCCTAATCACACTCTGATGTTGCTTTCATTTTCTTCCTCTGTTTTAATAACTTTTGCTTCTTGAACTACTAATTTTAGGCAGGATATGCAGAGTTTTTTACCTGGCACAAGATCAACAGACTCATGAATAGCCTTGAGGCCTTTATGTACATTCTTCTTATGTTTATTAAAAGGGTCACTACACACTTTTTGAAGAATTAAAATTTGACAGGAAATTACACCTGTGACATAAACACACACGTTGAACATTGGAGCATTTAGTTCTTACCTTATCTGATTCAGTACGTTCTGTTGTACAACTTACTGGGCGAATTGGATCACGTATTTAAAAGTATGCAGTTATTTTATTCCTTTTGTCAGAGTCGTGAAACTTCAAAACTTAATTCATGCATTAACTCATCTGAAGAATTTTGTTTTATGCAGGTCAATAATCAAATTCCATAGTAATGAATTAAAACTGGCGTTGAAAAACAAAAATTGTCTAGTGAAGTTTGGAAATACCTTGTTATAGACCCGAGAGATTCAAACCATGCAATTTGTCAAATATGCTAGACAAAAATCTTGCGCGGTGGTAAGTCTAAAACAATTTCTAACCTTAAGGAGCACCTAGAAAAGCATGCAGCCTACATACGTGAAAAGAAGACACCAAGACCAGATTTGTCCGAAACCCATGCTAGTACTTCAAACACGATAAATGACTGTACAGCACAGACAATTAAGTCCTGTCAGCTGGATGATTCATCTCAAACACCATTCCCATTAACAAGTTCTAATGTTGCTGATACTTCACCATGTGGTTCCTCAGAATGTTGATAAAATAGGTGTGGCGGAGACTGCATTTCGAACCCCGAAGCCATACAAGACCCAGCCAACACTTAAGGATTTTATTGCCAAAAATTCATTATTGAAGGCTAATGATCTTCGGACAACCGTCTTTTCAGTACTGTTAATGACAGAGGCTTCGGCGAACTAATTAATTTCTTAGAACCAAGATGCCCTCCAGGAAACACTTCTCAAATCATATTATACCAGACATGTACAAGTGCTGTAAAGATCATGTGAACAAGAAACTGGAAGAAGCTGAACATGTAAGTGTTACTACAGATATGTGGACTTCCACTTATGGAATATTTTGTTGATAATGACTTCGTTCTGCAACATTTCAGTATAGAGGTGATTCCGTTTCCTGAATCATCTCACTCAGGAACCAATTTGTGCACTTTTATTACACAAACACTACCAGCAGTGGAAGTTGCACTCAAAAATTGTTGCCATTGTACATGATAATGGCAGGAATAATACATCATCTGACAATGAACATGTGCCATGCTTAGCACATACACTGCAACTAGTCGTGAAGGGTGATGTGTTGAATAACAAGAATGTGAACAACCTGTTTGTGAACTGTCATCGTATAGTCAAGCATTCCTGCAAAGCAACTAAAGAGTTGAAGTAGTCTTGGAATCTGTTGAATTTGAAGACCCATAAAGCATTAACTTATTCAGGATGAACTCACTCGGAATTCTGCCCTCCACATGTTGCAGCGCTTGCTTGAGCAGAAACAAGCTATTACTTTAGCAGCAACTAATCTGCAGTTGCCTGTACACCTGTCTACAGCTGACTGGAACCTGCTTCGACATATTGTGGAAATATTTGGTATTTTCAACCATGCTACACTGGCTATAAGTTCTAGAACTGTAACTGCTTCAGAAGTTATACCTATTGTGACGCGTCTGCGTCTGCTGTGTGTTTATCTATTGTTGTTGTAGTCACTGTAGTGGGTGTTGAGGTTATGTGGCTTGGCGTGCTCCGGATAGCTCAGTTTACGTTACTTTCAGGGTTAACCAACCATCGTTATTTCACCAATAACAACTCACTTACTCAGTCAACTGTTGATTTAGTTTTACTTTAAAACTTTGACAGATGTTTGGATTCGGTAAGTTTCTTACAAAAGGCAGTTATTTACCAAACACAAATAAACCCGTCAGCTGTCCGGCGTTACCATGTCTGACCGTGAGTTAAACAAAAAAAGGTAATGATGAAACACTTATTCGTTGCCCGCGATTTTATCAGTGCTATGCCATGACTGCATACCCTTACCAAAAAAGAACCCCCATATTTCCCGCCACCATTTGACAATGTTCAGACGAAACAAACCAAAAAAACTCTAGAAGCACAAAAGCCTCATGCAGTCTCTCCAGCGCTCCCAGGGCCAGCCCCGCAGCGCCCTCGCGACATCCAGGCATCTCTCCCGCTCCGCCATCACTACCCGACTGATAAACCCTCGACGGACATGCTAACTAATAGCGGACCTCGGCGGAGTGATACAACAGACTCCAATCTTCCCAAAACCAGCAAAATTAAACTTAAAACAGATCACAAAGGATTCCAAAATTTTCGTTTATAGGTTTTACATTGAAAGAAAATTCTTCATCCACACAAATATAATAATTGGGGACAAAAGGTGCGCAACAGTGGAACTACTTTCGCGGCGCACTACCCTAAGCAACCCCCTGTGATGGCTGACCTACGTGCGTCAATAACCTACGTCATGCCGGTCATGAAGAGAATTCCATGAAGCAAGCGATCAACCACAACGTCGGCGCCAGAAATCCTACAGCCTGGAGAAGCTTGCAACACCTGAAGTTACTCACTTCACCAAGGAAAATTTAATAATATGCTAAAATTGCTAAAACTAAAAAATAAGTCAAAATACAAGAAAAATTACATCAACAAAAATAATTAAAATTTTACTGTGGTCAATTTGAAACCAAACAAGCCAGGAAAATAATCAAATGACTCTACTTTAAAATTCCTTGACTATTTTAATATTAAAATTTTGAAAGGATGAATTTAAATTAACATGTCCCCAATTACCGAGTTATTGAATGCTGTTGTATCATATCGGACACATGACAAACTCACCCTGAAAATGGCATATAGCCTGTTAAGAAAGATTTACATATAAATTTAAATTAAAAAATAAAAACACTTTATAAATATTTAAACAAGATGGGGAAGTGGCTGAACACTTCACACTATAGTTAACAGCACAGTTGAGGAACTTAAAAAACCTGCACCACCTGGGTCAGGTGTGCAGGGCAGTAAGAATCATCTTCTTTCTTCACACATTCACAGATACTCCAAAGTTAAAGAGAATTTGTTCTACGCAGCAGCAACTTTGCTGGACCCAAGATTTAAAGGACGTGTTTTTTGCCAAAAAAATAATGTGTCGTACACAAAAGCTTTCTTGATACAAGAGGCAAAGAAAAATGAACCTGTTGAGAACTCTAACATTGAGGTAAGTCCAGCAGTTTTTTATTGCCTTAATTTATGATTCTGTCTTCATTAGCATATGTAATTTTTTAATTCTTATGCAATTTGATAGTTGTATTTTGTTTTGTAATATTTTGTTTCTTTAACTAGCCTCTACCACAAACATCCCAATCATCTAGCCAAGCAGTATAAAGCCATGGAATGTGGGCATTTTACACAAGTATTATGAAAAATGCCCCTTGTTAGTGACAGTAACTTGTAAGGATTTTTATGTCTGGTTTGAAGACTCAAAAGTTGGCACTAGTGGAAAAAATAAAAAGAGAAAAAAATGGCGACTGTGATAATGTGATATAGTGCGCGCTCGCGAGTTTGGACGGGAATTTTAGGACGTTGTATTCGGTGGCGGGATCCCGCGATTCGGTTTATGCATTTAGTGAACTCTGTTGAGATTATGTATTGGTCCTCCGGGAATTTCGACGATAGTGAGGTGCGTATACGTCAAAGTTGAAGATTTGGTCTCACCGGGCCGGATGCTGAATCACTTCGTAATCGTACGCGTACATTTACAGTGACAGTCGTACAACTATATTAGGCAGTGCCTGATATGCGGTCCGTGAACTTGAGAATAGTGTTCAAGTTGAAATCGTTGATCGGAGTTTTGGTTTGGAATTCGTTACTTTCAGTGTGATTTACGCCATTTTGTGTTATTAGTCGACAACTAAAACATTGTGCCTAACCTCGCGGACGTTGCTTCGTGCCCTCCGCGTATGTTTACAAATTACGGACAGACGTTCATATTGACGTGTGGCCTGCTATACTGGTGTGTAGTCACTTCGTGAATATGGCTACGGGACAGTTGGAGGTTAGGTTAAGGTTGGCATGGGACCGAATTACTAGAGTGAAAAACTTAGCTCTACGTCTAGACGGGGATAAGTCGCAAACGGCGTTGTTCAAGGCACACTGTAGGGACCTTGAAAAGTTAAAATCGGAATTTGAAGAAAGTCATGCCGCACTGAGTGTGCAGAATTTATCGAAAAAGGGTTTCAATAAGGATAAGCATGACAACTTGTTGGTGGAGTTCGATGAAGCCTATTACCTAATAATGAAGTATGTTGTGGAGTTGGAGGAAGAAAAATCTAGTAACAACAGTCAGTCTAGTGCTAAGGCAAGCAATGTGAAGTTACCAAATATGTCTCTCCCAAGTTTCGATGGTCAGGTCACCCAGTGGAAAAGTTAACATGATTTGTTTAGTTCATTAATACACACAAATGCATCTATAAGTTCTGTTGAAAAATTCCAATATTTGCTGTCATTATTGTCAGGGGAACCTCTTGGCTTAGTTAAAGGTTTGCCATTAACTGAAGAAAACTATATGCATTAACATGGTCTGCATTGACCGACCGTTATCAAAATGTGAGGGTCATAGCAACAGCCCATTGGGACAAAATCGTGCAGTTTCCTCCTATAGGATCAAATTCACCATCTAAGTTGAGATTATTGTTGGATACCATGAAAGAGAACCTAGGAGCTGTAGAGATATTAGAGTTTCCAGTTAAGGAATGGAGCTTCATACTGCTTAACATGGCTCTGAGCAAACTTGACCCAGAGACAAGGGAGAGATTTGAGTTGGCTCATGCAGGTACAAGGCTGCCTACCTTTACCCAGTTATGTGACTTTGTAGAAGTGCAGTGTAAGGCACTTTCAGCTGCACAGTTACCAAACGTATCATT